>CAUYLG010020450.1:0-27662 GCA_963573385.1 Cacajao melanocephalus
ACTTGTAATTTCCACCCTACCCAGACAATGTGTAAACAAATGCTTATTTTGACTTTTGTTAACCGCTTAAGTAACAATCAGAATGTCAAAAGTCCCCTGGCCTTCCAAATGGCAGAAGCCCCTCACCCTCATCTCCACCCAGAAGGTGATTTACAGAATTCACTAGCCCTCGGAATGTCTGAAGCTCCACACCCCCACCCCCCCCCCACCCGCGCCCCCCGAGGGGGGTTTAGGGGTATAAAAGGTCTTGACAACCTCCTTTTCGGGGCCAGGGGTTGGAGAGACGTGAGTCTGCCGTGGTCGCCGGCAATAAAGACCCTGCAATTTGGCCTACTTTTGTCTCGGTGTTGACTTTCCACGCTCGGTTCAGTACAACAAATGCTACATGTTTAAATATATCAGCAATGTTTATCTCCCATGAAATAAAAGATATTAATGGATCTAAAGCAGTGAACTCCTCCTCATTTTTCTGGGTGCCAAGTGCCTACTCAATAGCAGGAGATAAACCAAAAGGGTCTGTGTTAGGAGGTGGGGGGAGGAGAGAGATAAAGGCCATAATACATAGCAATCCTGTGGGAAAATCAAAAGGCCAAATGAAGAGCTCAATTAAGTGCTGGCAGAATTGCCTTTGGCTTTAATAATTCTCATTACCTTGGAAGAACGATGTACTAAAAAGGCCATATAGTATTGAAAAAAGAACAAGTGGCCTAAGCTGCTTCCTTATCCATAAAATCTACAAAATAGGTTATATTCTCTATCTAAGAATTAAATGAGATGAATTTTGTAGAATGTCTAGCACAGTAGGCATTTATTCATTAAAGCTTAGTTCCTTTCCCCTTTCCTTTCTTCTCTGGGGTCTCAGTAGTCTCACATTTTGGAACGGGGTAGGGTAGGAATAATACCAGGCAAAAGTTTGGTTTTAGCCTGGTGACTCTAATGATTAGTGATTGCTACTATAAAGAAAATAAAATATATGCAAAAATTTTACCTATACTTTGCTGACCAGAGTCTATGATATATTTTTAAAATCTCCTTTTAAATTATAGAAGTTAACATTGAATGATTTTTATATGCCAGGCACTATTCTAAGCACTTTACATGTTCAACTTATTGGATTCCATGAAGTGAGTACTATTATTATCTCCTTTTTAAATATGTGGAAATCGAGGCATAGAAGAGTTAACTCACTTTACCAAAATCCCTAGCTAGTAAGTAGTAGTCAAGATTCAAACCCAGGCAATCTGGCTTCAAAGGCTGATCTCTTTGCTATGGTTGCTTTTATAGCTGCTTTTCTTAAAATGAGAGAACAATTTTTAAAAAATCATCATATACCCCAATAGCTAACTATGTTCCAACAACTACAACAGATTTTATCCCATATCTTAAATTCTAGCTCAAACCTACCTAGAACATAAATCTGCCAAAGTAACCAAAGTGGGATAGAATAGGCCCTAAAAAGGCATTTAAAAACTACTAGAAATAAGAGACTAGTTCCAGCAAGGTCACAAGAAACAAGAGCAACACACAAAACTCAGTCGTATTTGGATACCCTAAAAGGAACATTTAGAAACCAAAATTAAAAACAAAATGCCATTTAAAATCACACAAAAGAAAATGATAATTAAATATACATTTAACAGAATATGCAGAGTATCTGTATCCTGGAAATTACAAAATGGTGAAGAAAAAGAAAATCAAAGACCTCAAGAAATGGAGAGACATATTATACTATGTTCATGGATTGGAAGGTTAGACAGAGTAACATATCAATTCTCCCCCAAATGATTTACAGGTTTAACACACAATTCCTATCAAAAGGCTTTTGTAGACATCAAGGAACTTATTCTAAAATTCACAGGGAAAGGCCCTAGAGTATAGAAAACAATCTTTACAAAAATAAAGTGAGAGGAAGTCTTCTTCCCAATGTTAAGGCTTACTACATAGCTACAGTAATCAAAACCGTGCACTATTGGTGAGGAGATAAACACACAAATCAATGAAACAGAATAAAGGGTGAATATATTTTATGTAAAATATATTCACATACATTTTCTTCACTGATTTTTAACAAAGGTGCAGTTCAAATTCAATGGAGGAAGAATAGCCTCTTCAACAAATGGTGCTGAAGCAATTTGACATCCAGAATTTAAAAAAAATAATGAACCCTGACCTAAACTTCACACCTTACAGAATTAAACTCAATATTAAACAGAATTAAATTAAGGCATTAAACTATCAAACGTTTAGAAATAAGACACAGGAGAAAATCTTCAGAGTATGGGGCTAGGCAAGAAATTCTTAGACTTGACAACAAAAGCAAGATCCATAAAAGGGAAAATAGGTAAATTGGACATCATCAAATTTTTTAAATTTTAGACTTTGAAAGCCTATGTGAAAAGAATAAAAAGACACACTAAGAGAAAATATTTACAGAGAATATATCTGACAAAAAAATGAATTACCCTAGAATACATGAAAAACTCATAAAGTTCAACAATAAAATTAATCTAATTAGAAAATGGGAAAAAGACACAGACATTTCACCAAAAAGGATATACTATGGTAAATAAGCATACAAAAAGATGTTCAACATTAGTAGCTGTGATAACTAATTTTACATATCAATTTGATTGGGCCATCAGCATATAATATATGGTGCTATTTTTCCCATAGCCAAGATTCATGGGTCTAGGAATTAAGTGGTAAAAACAGGAGTGTCACCATCCACTACGATTTAGTTGATCCACTAGCAAAATTTTTGTGTCCTTTTCCCATAACCTTCTGCTCTGCTGGCCTAGAGGTCTTAGTTCCAAAAGAAGGAATGCTTCCACCAGGAGATGCAACAGTAATTGTATTAAACTGGAAGTTAAGACTGCTGCCCAGCCAACCACTTTAAGCAAGTATCCAAAGTCTCTGAGTCAACAGGCAAAGAAGGTAGTTACCATATTGATTGACACTGACTACTGAGAGGAAATGAGACTGCCACTCCTCAATAGAGATAAGAAAGAGAATGTTTGAAACACAAGAGATCCTTTACAGCATCTCTTAGTATTACCATGCCCTGTGATTAAGGTCAATGGAAAATTACAACAATCCAATCCAGGCAGAACTACTAATGGGCCATACATTTCAGGAATGAAGGTTTTGGTCACTTTACCTAACTTTACTATTCTGAGTAGTAAATGAGGGCAGTTATAAATACCTACTACAACCCATGTGACCAGTTATAGAACTGAGTACCGTAAGTGTCATGACTATTCCTCCTTATTTTGTAATGATGTGTCCGTGTGTATATAAAAGTTTCTTTGCTTTCCTCTATCATGTAATATGATGTACTAACTTATATTTAATGTTAATGAAATATTATGTAACAATACAAACTGATGTTAATTTACCTCATTTTTTTTTTAGTGTGAAACTTTTTTAAAAATTATTATTATTATACTTTAAGTTCTGGGGTACATGTGCAGAGCAGGTTTGTTACATAGGTATACATGTGCCATGGTGGTTTGCTGCATCCATTACCCTGTCATCTATGTTAGGTATTTCTCCTAATGCTATCTCTCCCCTAGTCCCCCACCCCCCTGCTATCCCTCCCCAAATCATCATATTTACGTTACAAGCTACAGAGAAATGTAAACACCACTCAAGGACTTTCTTTGCTCTCCTGGGGAAGAGGTCTAATGTATTTCAGTTCTATGCAACAGGTGTAACATGGTAAGTGAAATTATGACCTTGTTATTGTCTTTATTTGAAGGATTAAGTATGATGTAAGGAAATGTGAATAGTTGCCAAGTCGACAAAGGATGAATTTGTGATAGGTTTATGCGTCAACTAGACAGGGTCACAGGACGCCCAGACATTTGGCTTTTAAACATTATTCTGGGTGTTTGGATGTGATTATCATTTGAATTGGTACACAGAGTAAAGCAGATTGCCCTTCCCAATGAATGAGGTGGCCTTCATTCAATGCCTTAGAGGTCTGAATAGAACAAAAAGGCAGGTTAAGGGAGGATTCCCTCTCTCTATTTTCAAGCTGAGACATCTGTCTCTTCTATACTTGGGCTAGAACTTAGGCCATCAGCTTTCCTGGTTCTCAGGCTTTTGGACTTGGACAGGATCCTATACCACCAGCCCTCCTGGGTCTTCATCTTGCAGATGGAAGATTATGGGACTTCTCAGCCTCCATAATCACATAAACTAATTCCTTATAATAAATGTATCTATCAATCACACTGATTCTGTTTCTCTGAAAAACCCTGACTATATAGGAATCAGCAAGGAAATACAAATCAAAACCATAATGAGATATTTCACTACATATGCACAAGAAAAGCTAAAATAAAAAACTTTGACAACACCAAATGCTGACAAGGATGTAGAGAAACTAGATCACTCATGCATTGCTAGTGGGAACATCAAATGCTACAGCCACTCTTAAAACACAAAACATTCAATTACCATATGATCTCCAATTAGAAACTTGGACATTTATCTCAGAAAAATGAAAGTCTGTATTCATAAATAACCCTTACATAAATGTTCACAGCAGCTTTATTTATAGCTAAAAGCTGGAATCATCCCAGATGTCCTTCAATTGGTGAATGGCCAAATTGTGGGATATCCATATTATGGAATATCACTCAACAATAAAAATCAATGAATACTGACACATGCAACAAACAGGATGAATGGCCAAGAAATTATGCTGGACAAAAGAAAGTTACATAGCATATGATTCCGTTGATAGAACGTTCTTGAAATGATGAAACTATAGAAATGTAATACAGATTAGCGACTGACATGATGGGGTAGGGAGGTCAGGCAGGAGGGAAGCAGATGTGGTTTTCAAAAGGACAAGATGATGAATCCTTACGGACATAAAATTTCTTTATCTTGACTATAGTAGTCGATACACAAGTACTAAAACTGTACAGAACTTAGCATGCAACATAGATACATACACAAATGAATACAAGTAAAACTGAGGATATCTGACATGACCATAGGCAATTTCCTGAGTCTTAAACCAAATATCTCCCAGTATGCCATCCTAGCACCTTTGCTGCTGCTATTCCTTCAGCCTTATGCCCACCTCTGTCATTTCAACCTGTCAATATCCTTCTTATTCTTGGAGGCATAGACTAAAATTGCATCTTTTTTCATGAAATCTTTCTCAATCAGGTCAGCTAAACATGAACTCTCCTGCTTCCGTTTTGGCCCTTACTATGGTCTATCTTACACTAGTCACATATTTCTGATTTAAGATTTTAAGCATTCAAGAATAAGGATTAATGTGTAACCTATCAGCACTAAGCTAGCTCAGTCCCTTGGAAAGGCACTCAGGTATTTTAATTAATCTGGTCCCACCCTCCCCAAAATATCCAACCATAATTCCTCCTATTCTTCCAGGGCATAAATTCTCCACTTGAAATCAGATGAGTCTCCTCCTCTGTCCTATGCAGGTATCTTTCACCTGGAATGTTCCATTTCCCAAGTTACAATGAATCTTTCAAAGTTATCTCAAAGGTCATTTATTCCTTGAAGTCTTCCCATGTTTTTCTTAATCCATTTTCGTCTCTCCTTCTTGTAATGCCCATTACACCTTGTACTTCCCTTAAATCACTTAGTCTAAGTCCTGTACTAGAATCACATTCTGGCATCTGCCTAATCTTTTCTGAAAAGTAAATTCCAGCCGGGTGCAGTGGCTCATGCCTATAATCCCAGCACTTTGGGAGGCCGAGGCTGGTGGATCATGAGGTCAAGAGATCGAGACCATCCTGGTCAACATGGTGAAATCTTGTCTCTACTAGAAATACAAAAATTAGCTGGCCATGGTGGCGCACGCCTGTAGTCCCAACTACTCGGGTGGCTGAGGCAGGAGAATTGCTTGAACCCAGGAGGCGGAGGTTGCAGTGAGCTGAGATCGCGCCGTTGCACTCCAACCTGGGTAACAAGAGTTTAACTCCGTCTCAAAAAAAAGTAAATTCCTTGACAGCAACAACTGCCCTGAACACTTTGGAAAACGCTTTACATATATTTGATGTTCACGTATTTGCTCAATCGAATAAAACTTATTTCCAGAAAGTTAAGTAATATTGATTATCATTCAACCTTCTAACACCATTGATAAATATAAACTTCATACAGTAAGTTTTATAGGGAATGTTAACTATACAATTCTCTTCTGACTTACGAGACATCATTTCTGATTCCCCCGCCTCTCTATATCTTGCCTTCTTAGTTTATATATATTTTTTCTGTTCTGACCCACCTTTATTGAAATGCTGATAGTTCCTTCAGATTTTTTTTAATTTTCTTTTTTCTTTTGAGACAGGGCCTTGCTTTGTCTCCCAGGCTGCAGTGCAACGGCACGATGTCGGCTCACTGCACCCTCAACATACTGGGCTCAAGAGATTTCACCTCAGCCTCCCAAGTAGCTGGGACTACAGTTGTGTGCCACCATGCCCAGCTAATTTTCTTATTTTTGTGTAGAGATGGGGTCTCCCTATGTTACCCAGGCTGCTCTTGAACTCCTAGGCTTAAGCGATCCTCCCACAGTGGCCACCCAAAGTACTGGGATTACAGATGTGAGCCACCATCCCTGATTCAGGTTCCTTCAGATTCTATCCAGGTCTCTCTTCTCCATCCTCACACAGTCCCTGAGTGATCTTACCTACTCACATACTAATTACTGCCAAATCTTTATCTTTAACCTTTATCTTTCACCTTAGCTCCAGGCCTACATTTTCAACTACCTAATGGACAACCATCCTGTCTTACCTGGATGTATCATAAATAAAAATTTCCCAAATAAAGTTCATTAGCCTTCAATCACAAGTTTTCTATAATCTCCCTTTCCTCAACTTTGGGACTTACAGATTATTTTTTACTCTTCCACTTTTATGTCCTGTATACAACCAAACACTATGATTAATCCCGTCTCCAAAATCTTGCTCGAATCAATCCAATTATCTCCATTTCTATCACTACCATCTCCACATTCATTTTCTGTCTATATCTATAGTAACAATCTCTCCTCTGGTTTCCTACCTGCCTCCTCCAGTTTTTCTCTTCTCCAGTTTATCCTATACTCTATTCCGTGTTATCTTTTCAAAATAAAATTCTGAGCATATGATTTTCCTATTCAAAAACATCCAATGATTCCTCAATACCTATAGGATAAAATCTAAACTCATTATTTGTGAGAGCAGGGGTTGGCAAACTAAGGTCCATGGACCAAATGTAACCCACCATATTTTTGTACATGCAATTTTATTGGAAAACAGCCATGCTCGTTCATATACATGTTATCTATGGCTGTTTTCACAGGAACAGAATTGAGTGTTGCAACAGAGACCAAATGTTCCAGAAGGCCAAAAACATTTATTATCTGGCCCTTTACACAAAAAGTTTGCAGACTCCTGGCATGAAGGATGTAGAATAATTGGGCCCCTACCTCCCTTTCCAGTCTCAACTCCCATCACAAACTCTCGACCTTTACTATGTCAAAAAGGCCATTCTACTCTTAATAAAACCACCACTGATTTTTCAAGGGGCTTTACTTGATACAATTGTGGCCCAGAGTATACTGAATAAAATGATGGCTTTTTACCAATTCCTACCATATTATCTTATGTCTTATTTAAAACACATACAAAACTATGATTCTAAACAGAAATCAGAGACTGGAAACTCTTGGGAAAGTGACAGCAAATATGTGTATTATAAAAATTGCAGAGCACTTAAAATAGCTGATAAGAGGTTCTATCATGGCAACTAAAAAACACTTATTATTTAGTTCACCAAGGTACTTCTGGGCAAAGAGCATTAGATTTGAAGTCAAAGCACTTAGGTCTAATACTAGAGTCCCAGTATAGTTGCATATGAGTTACATAGTCTTTTCATCAAGATAACAAACATTGAGTTTTTAATGAGTCATTATTATCATTACCAATATTATCAGCATCTGTAATCCAATAGCAAAATTACAAATTGTATTTTTGTAACATTTTAAAGCTTATAAAGTATTCGCAGACATCTCATTTGAGTTCACAGTAATCTTGTGAGATTTGAAGGCAAGTTTCTTCACTTTGCAAATAAGCAAATTAAGGCCCAAAGAAACTAAGTGTATTGCCTACCATCACAGAGTAAAAAAATAGCAGAGGCTCAACCCAGTTCTTCTGATTCTTATTTAACAGTCTTCCCACTTTTTAATGTTGTCTATTTAATGACATTTTACAAAATGTAATCTGCTGTGAGCCTGCAATAGCAAATAACTTTACCAGCAAAAAATCTACATAATATCCCTTTATCTTACCTCCAGCTGCAAGACACCACCATCAGCAAAGGCTCTGGCTTCGACTAAATTGGGTTCCACTGAAAAGCTCATTAAGATCCAAAGAGTATTCCAAGATGACCACATCAGAGTTGTTAGACCACTAGCTAGTCCAGTCATTATTTACATTAGAAAAAAAAATCTGTTTGTACTACAACTATTTAACACAGGCATGAAACGTTTCTAGGCTAAAATAAAGGATTTTCAAATCAACAGACTAAGAACATTCAGGAAGGTCCTTAAATAAAATTAATAACATATTTTTATATGTTGAACACTGCTTTTAAAATATTTATAAGACTACATGTTAAAACAGTCAAAATCTACCTGGGACTGAAAGAGTAAATATCAGCTGGGACTGAAAAAAGAAAAAAACAACCCTGCAATTAATCAGGCTTGGGAGGACAGACATAGATAAAACCAGCAGCAAAACTAACAGGAAACAGTTTTTCCCAAGGTCATGCAGCAGTTGTAAAATATCATGAAGACTCCCTCTTGAATGATTACTGCTTTCTTACCAACAATGTCCTCAGACCCACTTTGCTATTTTCACTTATTACCAGAGGGAGATATCCAGTTCCTAAACTGTCCTTGCTTCATGACAGTACCCGTTCCCTAGTTAATCCCCACTTCTTCCAATTTGCCTCAGTAACAGTCACCAATCTAGAACTGATCCTGGCTTCCATCAGACCCTCCTCAGCATCCTTTAATGTAAACCAAACTTCACAAAAAATACTTGCCTCATCCCTCTTATCCAGAGGCCTGTCATTGGGAGTTTACTCCCTCACTATACATCAATACATCTGATTTTCTCAGACTACAGGCTAATTCTTAGCGGTCCTTGGTTGATTATGGTTAAACAAGAAAACGTATTTTCAATTATCCTACAGATTCAGCAGTTTCTTGTCAACAAAAGTCCCCTTAAGACCCCCCCTAAAAAATCTCCAGAGCCTAAACCAAAAAAATCACTAACCATAATAGACTTTTACTGCCAGGAAAGATGAGTAACTCACTGAATTCTCTTTATTATAACAGGAAATATTCTGGTCAATAAGGCTAAAAGATATAGGACTTAACCAAAGCCAGGTAACTACCATATCTGCTGGGACAGAGAGTTTATCATCAAATTGGCACCAAGCTCCAGATAAAACCAGAAGGGTATAAATTGGTGATATTATCCGACCTTTTTTTTTGAGACAAGGTCTCGCTCTGTTACCTTGACCGTAGGGCAGTGGCATGAACATGGCTCACTGCAGCCTCAACCTCCTGGGCTCAAGTGATCCTGCTGCCTCAGATTCCTGAGTAGCTGGGACTATAGGCACATACCACCACACCTGGCTAATTTTTTATTTTTTAATTTTTGTAGAGATGGTGGGGGGTCTCACCATGCTGCCCAGGCGTCTCCAACTCCTGGGTGATCCTCCAGCATTGGACTCTCAAACTGTTGGGATTACAGGAACAAGCCACCATGCCCAGCCTCTGATTTTTTTTTACTACAAATGAATCACGTAACTCTTGGGCAATTTTATCTGCCACCTGCAATCATTAAAGTTATACATAGTGTATATGAAATCCTTATGTAATTTTCTAATTTTTTAATTGTTTATTTTTTGGTTAGAGGTGGGATCTCTCTGTTGCCCAGGCTGGTCTTAAATTCCTGGGCTAAATGGACCCTCCATCCTAGGGCTCCCAAAACGCTAAAAGACATTTTAATGTAAAGTATATGAAAATAGATTGTTTCCAGTTTTTCAATAAATGTGACTGAAAGCCAAACCAAATTATTTTGGCCATAGGTCAAGCTAACTTCACAAACAGAGGCCATATTTCATTTATTCAAGGTAAAAAATAAGATTCTATTGTGTTTTAAGCTTTAAAAAACAAAAAGTGTCTTGTTACCAATAAGTCTTTGGAAAACAGAAAATCTAGCTATTTGAAAGAACAATAATCTCAATCCAAATTTAGTAGGCCAGCCTGATGGAGGATATAACAAAAACATTAATACCAAAATAATGTTCAAATATGATGCTTTCAGGATTAAGAAAATCCTGTAAACCAACTTCAAAACAAAGTTTTAAACTTCTAAGAAACAGTAGCTGCACCATGTACCTCAATTTTAAGTCAGGAATACAGAGGCACAGTTGGGGATGAAGCAGGGAGAGGAGTGCTTTCAGCAAAAGCTTAAGACTGAATCAAAAACAGTACAAGGCTCAGTCAATAACTCCTGACCAAATAGAGTCTTAAAGCTGTATAGACAGGCAGAAAGGACTACTGTTCATAGATCAGGCTTCTTGTACCATACCTATCATGATCAATATCTTCATCTTCAAATACAAAGAGTTTTTCAGAAAACAAGCTGTACATAATTAAGCAGAGCTAAAATAACATTGGATTTGCATTTTCTCTTTTATAAATAAATAACCTGGTCAACATTAGTTTTACTTTTTAAAAATTTGGCCAGGCACGGTGGCTCACGTCCGTAATTCCAGCACTTTGGGAGGCCAAGGTAGGTGGATCATTTGAGGTCAGGAGTTTGAGACCAGCCTGACTAACATGGTGAAACCTCATCTCTACTAAATATAGAAAAATTAGCTGGGCTTGGTGGTGCACACCTGTAATCCCAGCTACTTAAGAGGCTGAGGAATGAGAATTGCTTGAATCTGGGAAGTGGAGTTTGCAGTGAGCCAAGATGGTGCCATTGCACTCCAGCCTGGGCAACAGAGCAAGCCTCTGTCTCAAAAACAAACAAACAAAAAACTAATTAGAAAATAGAATGGTCGGGCATGGTGGCTCACGTCTATAATCCGAGCACTTTGGGAGGCCGAGGTGGGTGGATTGCTTGAGGTCAGGAGTTCAAGCCTAGCCTGACCAACATGGTGAAATCCCGTCTCTACCAAAAATACAAAAAAAATTAGCCAGACATGGTCGAGGGTGCCTGTAATCCCAGCTACTCAGGAGGCTGAAGCAGGAGAATCACTTGAACCTGCAAGGCAGAGGTTGCAGTGAGCCAAGATTGCAGCACTGAACTCCAGACTGGACAACAAGAGCAAAACTGTCTCAAAAAAAAAAAAAGAAAGAAAAAAAATAGAATGTATGCAACCCTCTGATTGGTTAAAATGTAGTAAGCATATTAGTTTCTATTAAGTAGAGAGGACAATAACAGACTAAGAAAATACTGCCAAAAAAACTGGAAATTGGTCAGGTGCAATGGTTCATGCCTGTAATCTCAGCACTACTGGAAGCAAAGGCAGGCAGATCTTTTGAGGCCAGAAGTTCGAGAGCAGTCCGGGCAACATGGCAAAACCCCGTCACTACAAAAAATGCAAAAAATTAGCAAGGTATGGCGGTGCATGCCTGTAGTCCCAGCTAGTTTTCTGTGAAGCTTCGTTGAGGGTTTCCCAAAAAAGCTCCAACAACGAAACAGATTAATATAGACTAAAATCTTGAAAGAAGCCACAAAAGATACAATAATGAATATGAATAAAATGTGATGACTCTAGTAAAATTACAAAAGTATAGAACTACTTTCATGGATTTGATGCTACAGATCAAATTATGTCTCTAAAACCTTAACTAACAATAGTAAAAGTATACAGTCTTCAAAATTGATGCCAATCACATCTCATAACACCAATCCACGGTACAACTTAAATAACACTAATAAGTTCTACAGGCTATTGATATTCATGGCCATTGAATATCTTTTTGCTAGGGTAATATTAGGTGAAATATGGCAAAGAAACATTATTTCCAATTCCTTTCCGACTTTCTGTAAAGTTCACTTATATAATTTGGAATAATAAACACCTCAAATGTTTATTTTTTTAAATCCTCTTCTAAACTTTTTGCCTTGATTTGGTTAATATACACAGAAGTTTTAGACTGCCTTTTCCTCCAACTAAACAAACCTGACACTGTTTTACTGCTTCTCTTTGTGAAGCATAAAGTTCTATTTCTATAAAGTACTGAGTTAAATATATTGAACAAATATCAAAAGATCATTTTAGAATACTTTGGTATATATTGAAAGAAAAATCTAAAGGAGTAATAATAATGAGGAAAGAAAAACCATGTTCATACTAGGATTAAACAGAGAAAATACTTTTTACATTATATTTTATATAATAACATAAGCCCTCATATAATAACATGTTTTAAATAAATATACTAAAATTATTAATCCTAATAGTACAATACTGATTTCAGAAATGGCTATAAGGGACTAGAAACACATATGAGCTATATAAAACCATAAACACATTTTAAAATGATACTTCAGTGTCCATGTGGCAATAATCATAGCACTTCCATCTATTTAATATTTAGTGAGCATTTACAATGTGGAAAATTCTAAAGACTGAGTTTATATTCCAGTTTAATTACTTGCAGGTGTGAAAGAATCTCTTGCTCTTCTCCAGGTACATAAAAAAACTAATGGCTTCAGAAGCAACTCATTTCATGTACAATTATAAGAGTACAAAGAGAAGGAAGGTGGTAAGTAGTGGGAGGCAGACCACAAAAAGCAAAACCTAGCAAAAGTATGATACATAGGCAAGATACAGGAACTACATAAAATTAGAGAGGGTGACAAATATTCCTGGCGGAAACCCAGTCACCTCAGCCAGATAAACAGTTTAAATTAGACTACTTTCTTTCCATTTACATTTACATATTAACAAGAGATAGATTCATCTCCAAGTGAATTCTGACATAAAGTGTGACATATAACCATACAATGGCCATTAAGTCAAGAGTCAATCAATGCTAAATGAAAGCTTAGAGCTACATGTAAATACTAACTTGGCTTTAGAATTAATGCAACGGTCCTGAGCTGTATGCACTGTAAATTACAGGCTTATTATGTAAATTAGAGGATATTCCTATATGCCAATTGTACTAAAGATAAAAAAAAAAGAAAGAAAAAAAGTTTAAAAATACAGTTTTATTGCATACGCCTCAGAATTTCCTTGAGTGGTATTAAGTATTAATACTATTTTAAACTTAGCTCAATTTTCTTTTCTTTTCTTTCTTTCTTTAGTTATTTTTTTTAATAGAGACAGGGTTTCTGGCCAGGCGTGGTGGCTCACGCCTGTAATCTCAGCACTTTGGGAGGCCGGGATGGGCGGATCACTTGAGGTCAGGAGTTCAAGACCAGCCTGGCCAACATGGTGAAACCCTCTTTAAATATATATATATATATAATTAAAAAAAAAATAGAGACAGGGTTTCACCATGTTGGTCAGGCTGGTCTTGAACTCCTGACTTCAGCTGATCCACCCACCTCGGCCTCCCAAAGTGCTGGAATTACAGGCGTGAGCCACCGTGCCCAGCCCAACTTTCTTCTTCTGATTTAATTTTGGTACAATACAAAACCAATTTGATTAGTCAGGCACACAGCTAATGAAATGGCATGACTGGCACTTTAGACCTATAATAATGTAAATATCACAGATATTATTGCTCTTGCCATAGAGAAATTTAGAAATTCACCCTTGGTAAATGTAAGTACACCTGTATTTTAAATTGTTATAGCAGTTAGTGTAGAGAATAGAATCTGAGAATTAACTCTCAAATTCCTTCCTTATGCTCCCTTTACCTTCATTTCATTAAATTACTAAATAACTTTGTTGATTAACTATACAAATGACGGGAACATTTGAATAAATACTCCAACATAGTGGAAAGTCCAGATAAGGACAGAATTTTATTGGTTTTGGCCAAAGTCTGTTTTAAAACTTTCATACAAAACAACTGGCTCAATTCGATCTTTAAAGTGAGTCACTAAAATCAAAATATGAACAGCTAAAAGTAGTTTGTCAGGATAAAAATAGGAAACTTAAATATCAGGCTGGGCACAGTGGTTCACACCTATAATCCCAGCACTTTTGGGAGGCCAATGCGGGCAGATCACCTGAGGTCTGGAGACCAATCTGGCCAACATGGCAGAACCCGGTCTCCACTAAAAATACAAAAAAGTTAGCCAGGCATGGTGGCAGGTGCCTGTAATCCCAGTTACTTGGGAGGCTGAGACAGGAGAATCACTTGACTCACTCCCTGCCCCGGAAGTGGGGGCTACAGTGAGCCAAGATGGCCCCATTGCACTCCAACCTGAGCAACAGAGCAAGACTGTCTCAAAAAAAGAAAAAAGAGAAAATCAAATTTGTAAAATAAGAAAATTAATTATCAAATTATGCACCTATCCAAAGTAGCTTTCCCATTCCCATATTATTCCAGATCTACACTATCCAATATAGTGGCCATCAGACACATTTGGTTGCTAAATGTAAAAACTACCTAAACTTAAATAAAATTAAATATTTAATTCCTTAGTTGCAATAATCTCCAGTGTCACAGAAGGTTCTATTGGGTAGCACTGGTTTACATAAAATACCGGTTAAAATATGCCCCCCAAAATTACTGATGCAATTCCAAATATAATGGGCAGAATAAAGAGGGACATGTCCATTTATACAAATTCTATGCATAATAGGAAGAGAAGGGAACATCCTCAAACTGAGAAAAGTCATCTATTATCATACCTAATGGTGAAAGATTATCTATTTTCACCCTATGATCAGGAACAAGGCAAGCCTATACACTCTCACCACTTTAATTTGCCATATATATATACATAGAGAGAGAGAGAGAGAGAGAGAGAGAGAAAGAGAGAGAGAGTGTGTGTGTGTCTTGCTCTGTTACCCAGGCTGGAATGCAGTCATGCAATTTTGGCTCACTGCAACCTCCAGCTCTCAGGTTTAAGCAATTCTCCCGCCTCAGCCTCCCAAGTAGCTAGGATTACAAGCATGCACCAACAAGCCTGGCTAATTTTTTTATTTTTTTTGAGATGGGTGTCTTGCTCTGTCACCCAGGCTGGAGTACAGTGGCCTGATCTCTGTTCACTGCAACCTCCGCCTCCTGAGTTCAAGCAATTCTCCTGCCAAAGCCTCCTGAGTAGCTGGAATTACAGGCGCACACCACCATGCCCCAACTAATTTTTGTAGTTTTAGTATAAGAGATGGGATTTCACCAGGTTGGTCAGGCCAGTCTCGAACTCCTGACCTCGTGATCCGACCACCTCAGTCTCCCAAAGTGCTGGGATTACAGATGTGAGCCACCACACCCGGCCGATTTTAATATTTTTCATAGAGACGGGGTTTCACTACGTTAGCCAACCTGGTCTTGAACTCCTGACCTCAAAAGATCTGCCTGTCTTGGCCTCCCAAAGTGTGGGTAACCCCCTACATAGGCACTGAGGAAAGAGAGCTAAGCAGACCCTGGCACAATTAAGGCCTGAAGAATATCTCAGTTTATAGTGTTACTACTCAGTTATTTCCCTTTATATAATCCTCTATATATAATCATATAATAGTTCATAGTATGAGTGCCTAAAGAATATTTCCCTACATATATATATCTTAGTTCATAATCGGAGGAATGCCTAGAGTAGACACAGTACAGAGCATGAATTAAGAAATAAGCAGCTTATAATCAGAGGAATGCCTGGAGCAGACACAGTGCAGAGCATGATTTAAGGGAAAAACAGTTATACCAGGACAAGAATTGATGGCCCAGGCGGCAGCGTTCAGTACCGTAAAGATACCCGCTGTATGGCAGGCTTGGGGCAAGAGCCACTCCTCCTGATAAAGGAGTTGTAGGACCTTGCACCAGTTCTTCTGGAAGGCTACCCTTAGACAGGCAATTTCACCTTGATGACTGTGAACTTTATCAGCTCTTGTTACTGTGCTGCTCGAAAAGCATCTTCCCACAGAACTCATTGGAAGCTGCCAACAGGTGGCGGTAACCCTGACAGCTCTATCACTACTGTGACTTAAAGCATCCCCCCATAAATCTTCTTAGAAGTAGTTTGCCCATAGAAAGAATGTATTGCACACTGCACCCTCTTCACTGCGCACGACCCACCTTCAAGCCTCAGTGACCTAGTGGGCGTGGACCCCTTACTGCACACGGCCCTTGCCTCAACGACCTAATGGGAATGGACCCCTTGTTTTATTGTGCACTGTCCACCTTCTAGCCTAGGTGACCTAATGGGGGTGGACCTCTTGTTTTATTGTTCACGACCCTATCACTATCCTTAAAGATGACTTCACTCACTGCCCTGCCCCCTAACCTATACACAATAAATACTCACGCTTCTGGACATTTGGGGCCTTGCCTGACTCCGCTCATAGGTGGTGTGGCCCCTAGAGCACAGCTGCATTTTCCTTGTACTTCTATGTCCTGTCTCTTTATTTCTCGGATCCTGTGCCTCAGGACAGTATAAGGGACACCCGACGACCCTGTGGGGCCTTCACCCCTACAAACCTGGTCTTGAACTCCTGATCTCAAAAGATCTGCCTGTCTTGGCCTCCCAAAGTGCTGGAATTACAGGTGTAAGCCACTGTGCCTGGCCTAATTTAACACTGTAGCAGAGGCACTAGGAGTTCAATAATGTAAGAAAAAGAAATAGAAGGCATACAAAATCAGAAAGGAAAAAGTAAACCTGTCTTTATTTGAAGACAACAGGGTTATCTATGTAAAGAATCCCAAAAAATCTCAAGGAAAAAAAATCATTAAATCTGGTAAGTAAACTTACTGAGGTCAATATACAGAAAAACAAAACAAAACAAAAACAAAGGAAAAAAAACCCATCTCCATCTACTAGCAACAAACAACTGGAAATCAAAAAATACAATTTAAAACAGTATAAAAACCATAAAATCCTTAGGGAAAACATTCACAATAGATGTGTTAAAACCTGAACACTGAAAACTACAAAATGCTGCTATGAGAAATTAAATATCTAAATAAATAGAGAGATTACTACGTTCCTGGATTAGAAGGCTCAATGCTGTCAGGATGTCGGTTCTTCGAAAACGTATCTATAGATTCAGTGCAATCCCAAACAAAAACCCAGTATCTTCTTTTTGGAGAAATTGAGAAGCTGATTTTCAAATTTATGTGGAAATGCTAAGGAACAGAAAAGCCAAAACAATTTTTTGAAAATGAGAGCAAAGTTGGAAGACTCAGATAGCAGAGTCCACAAACACTTATACATATATGGTCAAATGATTTTCGACAAATCTGCCACAATAACCCAGTAGTGCAAAAGACGGCCTTTTCAACCAATGATACTGGAATTAGACATCCATATGCAAAAAGAAAAAAAAAAGGAATTCAATCTAAACCACACACCTGATATAAAAATTAACTCAAATGATCAAAAATCTAAATACACAACAAAATTATAAAACTTCTAGAATATGAGAGAAAATCTTTGTGACCATGAGTTAGGCAAAGATTTCTTAGAACACAAAAAGAACAATTTTAAAGACAAAACTGATAAATTAGACTTCAGCAAAAATTTCTGTTCTTTGAAAGACACTGTTAATAAAATAGGGCCAGGGACAGTGGCTCGCGCCTGTGATCCCAGCACTTTGGGAGGCCAAAGAGGGTGGACTGCTTCAGCTCAGGAGATCCGGATCAGCCTGGGCAACAAAGATAGACCCCATCTCCATTAAAAAAGGGAGGGGAAGGGAGGGAGAGGGGAGAGGAGGGAGAGAGGAGTGAAGGGGAAGGGGAGGGAGGGGAGGGTAGAGAGGAGGGGAGGGGAGGGTAGAGAGGAGGGGAGAGGAAAAGAGGGAAGGAGGGGAGAAGAGGGAAGGGGAGCAGGGGAGAGGGGAGTATATGCAAAATATACACTTTGTATATTTGCAAAATACAAATTTGTACCCAAAATATATAAAGAACTCTCTCTAAACTCAATAATAAAAAAAAAAATCCAAACAACTCAATTTAAAAAATGGGTGAATACTTCACTAAAGATCTATAGACTGGCAAATATGCACATGAAAAGGTATCAACTCGGCAGGGCGGGCGTGGTGGCTCACGCCTGTAATCCAAGCACTCTGGAGGCCAAGGCGGATGGATCACCTGAGGTCGGGAGTTCAAGACCAGCCTGACCAACATGGTGAAACCCCATCTTTAAAAAAAAAAAAAAAAAAGAAAGAAAAGGTATCAACTGACGGTATCAGAAGCTGGTGAGAATGTGGGACAACTAGAAATCTCATATATTGCTGGTGGGAGTACAAAATGTAATAGCTACTTTCACAACAGTTTGGCAGTTTCTTATAAAGTTAAACCTGTACGTAACATATGATCCAAACTGCACTACCTAGGTATTTATTTACCCAAAAGAAATGAAGAAAGATGTTCATGCAAAGACTTTTACAGGAATATTTATAATAGCTTTATCTATAATAGGCAAAATGATTTAACAGATTATGGTAAATTCATAGAATGGAATACTACTTGGTAATAAAAAGAAATAAACTTCCGACACATGAAATGATATGCGTGAATTTCAAAAGCACTGGTCTACGTGAAATCAGACACAAAAGGCTACCTACTACATGATTTAATTTAGATGACTTTTTTTTTTTGAGACACAGTTTCACTCTTATTGCCCAAGCTGGAGTGCAATGGCGTGATCTTAGTTTACTGCAACCTCTGCCTCCCAGGTTCTAGTGATTCTCCTGTTACAGCCTCCCTAGTAGCTGGGATTACAGGCACCTGCCACCACGCCCAGCTAATTTTTTGTGTTTTTAGTAGAGATGGGATTTCACTATGTTGGCCAGGCTGGTCTCAAACTCCTGACTTCAGGTGATCCACCTGTCTCAGCCTCCCTAAGTGCTGGGACTACAAGGTGTGAGCCACTACACCCGGCTTAGATGACATTTTAAACAATGTAAAGTATGGTCAGTCACAGAAACATTAGTGGTTTCCAGAGGTTGAACAAGTGATACTGAGGCTGACAGAAATGTTCCATATTTTTTATTGTGGTGGTGGTTACACAAAAATGTATACAATTTGTCAAAACTTACCGAACTGCAAACTTAAAAAGACAGCCTTTTATGTCAGTAATATCCTAAAATAGTTGACTTAAAAAAAAAAGTACCATGGCTAATATTCTATTTTGGAGCTTTCTAAGTGTAAATCTGTCACATCAGGAAAATATGGTGACATCTGACCATGAATATGATAAGATAAATAGTCTATTTTTTTTTCCGAAAAACAGTGTAAGTTCTTTATAGTTCTAAGAGTCAACAGAACTTTCAAAAGTATATACCAGACAGGCGCAGTGGCTCACGCTAATCCCAGCACTTTGGGAGACCAAGGCGGGTGGATCATTTGAGGCCAGGAGTTCAAGACCAGTCTGGCCATCATGATGAAGCCCCATCTCTACTAAAAATACAAAATACAAAAATTAGTCAGGTATGGTGGTGCATGCCTGTAATCCCAGCTACTCAGGAGGCTGAGGCAGAAGAATAGCTTGAACCCAGGAGGTGGAGGTTGCAGTGAGCCGAGATTGTGCCATCACACTCTAGCCTGAATGACAAAAGACAAGAGTGAGACTCTGTCTCAAAAAAAGAAAAAAAAATGCTGGGCGCAGTGGCTCATGTCTGTAATCCCAGCACTTTGGGAGGCCGAGGCTGGCAGATCACAAGGTCAGGAGTTTGAGACTGGCCTGACCAACATGGTGAAACCCCATCTCTACTAAAAATTAAAAAAAAAAAATTAGCTGGGTGTGGTGGCACGCACCTGTAATCCCAGCCACTCAGGAGGATGAGGCAGGACAACTGCTTGAACCTGGGAAGCAGAGGTTGCAGTGACCCAAGATCACGCTATTGCACTCCAAACTGGGCAACAGAGTGAGACTCCGTCTCAAAAAAAAAAAAAAAAAAAAAAGATATACCTTCATGATTAACTTTTGCTTAGATTGGCAAAATATAAAACTGATTGGTTTCAACGTAGCTATGGAAAACTATGACCCAGGAAGAGAAAACTACCTCAAATCACAAACTGGATTTCATATCCATCTCACTGAGTTTTTTATCAGGCTTTGAATTCTAAATAACTTAAACTTAATAAGCATCAAATACCAGGTATTATGTGAAAACACATCATGATTGAATTGCCTCTATTCTAAAAGCTCCTCCCCAAATTACATGGCAGATTTAAAATGAATTTAAAAGCATAAATGCCAATGACACAACGATTCCTAAGCAATTACTAAAAGAATAACAAACTGATTCAAATCAGTGTAGAAAGTTTATTTTACAAAACAAGCAGAAGTTTGAAAGCATATGCTTAGATAAAAGAAAAAAAAAGTGAGAAGAGAAGAAGGGATAAAGAAAGCCTATAAACCTAATACTTTAATGGTTACTCTTCTGCATTTCACATGTGACCACTGAAGTATAGACTACAAAATAATGTTGACAGTATAGCTAAAAATATTGTATCTTTGAAAATAAATAAATGCATGAATAACAAAAGTTATCTCAATTCAATATATTAATTATGACTAAAGCTTTAAGGGAAAGTGAACACTGGAAAATTCCAGTGGATAAACAAACTACGCTTGAAAGTAAAAAAATAAGTTAGCAATACCATGTTCAATGAGACTTAACTTTTCCAAGTAACATCCAGGATATCAAGGAGTACTTTTAGCAATATACTTCAGAGTATCCAATTTCCCTTAATAAGTCCTATGAATGTCTAATCAATTATTTTGTCTAAATACATCTTTTTTTTTTTTTAAAGACGGGGTTTCACCATGATGGCCAAGCTGGTCTTGAACTCCTGACCTCAGGTGATCCACTCACCTCGGCCTCCCAAAGTGCTGGGATTACAGGCGTGAGCCACCCTGCCCGGCCTGTCTAAATATATCTTAAGAATTGTTTCTAGCTTCAATTTACTTAACTTCTGAAGGTAAATAAACTATATAAGCTTATTGTATAAAAAGTATTTCTTTTAAAAAAGTATTCATATTTTTATTTTTTTTTCTTTTATTTTTTTTTTTTTTTTTTTTTTTTAAATAGAGACAGTGTTTCACCATGTTGGCCACATTGGTCTGGAACTCCTGACCTCAGGTGATCCACCTGTCTCGGCCTCCCAAAGTGCTGGGATTACAGGCATGAGCCACCGCGCCCGGCCGTATTCATATTTTTCTACCTGAAATTCATCCCTTTCAAATTTTAGGCATATTCTGCAGGCACTATATAGTATATAAAATATTTTAGAAGAGTGAGAAAGTAAGGGAGCAGAGGAGCAATTACTCACCCAGCAGCACCTCGGTTTTGGACATACTTTGTGAGAGCTAACTTTAATATAAATAGTTTCGTTATCTAGATCTCTTTGAGAACCACTACTAGCATTTCTTCTTAATGGTCTGGCCAGACATGTCTCAAGAATAATTTGAATGAGTTGTGAATTTCATTAAACTGGAACCAAGAAAGGTGACTTTTCATCTTAGTACAGACATATAAAAATGTATAACATCATTATAATTTTGGAAAACAACACATATAAGCAGAATGTACTTTTGTTTGGGAAACTCAGCACATAGACATGTAAATAGACAACCATATGGCTAAAAACGTCTGTACTATATTAAAAAATGTTTCTGCTAAGAAAGAAGTAAAATGAAATGAAGAACACAAAGATCACCTTTTATAAAACATTATATTTGCTTTAAGTAAAAACGTTTTAAAAATCTGGACTAGTCATGGATTCTTTGCCCATGCCTATGTCCTGAATGGTATTGCCTAGGTTTTCTTCTAGGGTTTTTATAGTTTTAGGTCTTATGTTTAAGTCTTTAATCCATCTAGAGTTAATTTTTGTATAAGGAAGGAGTCCAGTTTCAGTTTTCTGCATATGGCTAGTCAGTTTCCAACACCATTTATTAAATGAACAATGAAAACACATGTACATAGGGAGGGGAACATCACACACAGGGGCCTGCTGGTGGGTGGGGGGATAGGGGAGGGATAGCATTAGGAGAAATACCTAATGTAGATGACAGGTTGATGGGTGCAGCAAACCACCATGGCACGTGTATACCTATGTAACAAACCTGCACATTCTGTACATGTACCCCAGAACTTAAAAGTATAATAAAAATATAATAAACAATCTGTTTATAACACATATGTCTATTACTCACCCACATTTGGAGGTTTCACATAATTTACAGGTAGTTCTGGAGGTCTGCCTCTATGTAGAGCCGCAAAAGCAGACCCATTCCATAGTGTACTCTTACAGTCTATATAAAAAGACCAAATGTTAGCTAACAAATAGAGCAGCTTTTTTTTAACCATGTCTCAGAACTAAATGTCTGATTTTAATTTCATTTGTTGGAATACATTTTTAACTGTTAAACCAAAATGAAAATAATAGGCATATATTTGAACACGTTATAAATGAAATTTATAACTGGTAAACACCAACACCTTAACATATCATCTGGATATTTTATTTCTAAGCTAGTCTTGAACTAAAGCTTTTATTATGCACATATTTGAATTTTATGTAAATATGTCACAGATTAATAAGCTTTTAAGTTTACATCAGTTTTTCTTGATTTTCAGGCTTACACATCTACTCATATAAAATTGCATAAGCCAGGATATAACTATAGCCCAAGTATGCCCAGGAAAATTCAGGCATATTTATACTTGAGTACATGCTCATATTATGAAATACTTGCCAGCTATGCCATAACAGATAACAGCACTGCATATCAGATGGTAACTGATTATAAATAGCTGTCTTTTTCTCTGACTTTCATAAGTCAAAAAATGTAAAGAAATATTAAATATTACTAATAACTTGGCTTTAAAACAAAAAGCCAAAAGCTCTCCTGAAAGCTTCCAAATAAACTCAATTAATAAGTTATAAAATGAGATGCTTAAAATCTGGTATCATTACACAACTATTTATCTTGGAGAATTTGGTTAGTTATTTATGTGTTTATTTAGGTATTTATTTTTAAGATGGAGTCTCACTCTGTGGCCCAGGCTGAAGTGCAGTGGCGTGATCTCAGCTCACTACAACCTCTCCCTCCTAGGTTCAAGCGATTCTTCTGCCTCAGCTTCCCGAGTAGCAGGAACTGAAGGCGTGCGCCACCACACCCAGCTAATTCTTGTATTTTTAGTAGAGACACGGTTTCACCACATTGACCGGGGTTTCACCACATTGACCGGGCTGGTCTCAAACTCCTGACCTCATGATCTGCCCATCTTGGCCTCCCAAAGCGCTGGGATTACAGGAGTGAGCCACCACACCTGGCCGAATTAGGATATTTAAAAACAGTATGCTAATAAAACAAAACATAGAAATAAATGGGCTGCTAGATATTAACTATGTATTACTCCAAGAAGCATCTTTAATGCCTAATTTTACATCTTTAATGCCTAATTTTACATTTTTATGTTTATCAAATACCACTTTATATGTTTGACATATTGAGGTTCCATGTAAAACTTGGGAAAAATCTGTAAAACACTGAAAATCAGCACAGTAGAAAAACTTAACAATTACTGATGGGTTGATATTTTTGTTTAAATATGTTCAAATATAAAAACTGTGTATATATATATATATATATATATATATATATATATATATATAAAACCACAAAACTAAAAAGGAAAAAAAGAAGAAGAAAAAAAAATTGTACATATAATTTTCATTTACGTGTTACAAAATGCAAGATACCATTAGGATGATATTATCAAAACTAATAAAGAGTAAGAACATTATAATGAAAGAATATTTTAAGTATTTATACTGTACTAATCAAAGCAGCAATCTTTGAGATCTCTATTCCATGATTACAAAGGTATTTCATATCCATTACCTCTATATAGTCACTTTTACACAAAAGGTCTCCTTTTTAGGTCTGTAAAAATTTACATGTACAATAAAAAAACAAAAACAACATTGGCAAGATAAGAAAAACCAGAAGACGAGTATTTAGAAAAGCATGGGAACATTTACTCAACCTAAAAATAAGCTACTCTCCACTCCTTCCTCTGGTAACACAGTTCTAAATTCTGAAAATCTCACCTTTGGCATCCCGTAGCAGAGACTGCCGACCGACACCTAATAATGTCTGTACCCCAGGAACACTCTGAGGGATCTCTTTATCTAGTAAAGGACCAATCCTCTCACAAATTTTAAGGAGGTAGTCTGGAGGAATGTGTGCATTGGCTGCCACCTAAAAAAGTATAAATAAAACACAGGAAAAAACACATTTATTTGGTTTAAAAATATCAATCTATTCCACTACTAAACTGTTCCATTATAGAGCAAAGTTTTAAAATATGGAATCAGGGCCAGGCATGGTGGCTCACACCAGTAATCCCAGCACTTTCGGAGGCCGAGACAGGTGGATCACTTGAGGTCAGGAGTTCCAGACCAGCCTGGCCACCATGGTGAAAAGCCGTCTCTACTAAAAATAAAAAATTAGACAGGCATGGTGCTGCGCTCCTGTAATACCAGTTACTTGGGAGGCTGAGGCAGGAGAATCACTTGAACCCGGGAGATGGAGGTTGCAGTGAGCCAAGATTGTGCCACTGCACTCTCGTCTGGGCTACAGGGCGAGACACTGAGTCAAAAAAAGAAATAAAATAAAATAAAAATAAAAATATATAAAATATGGAATCAGGACCAGGTGCAGTAGCTCAAGCAGATAATCCCAGCACTTTTAGAGGCCGAGGCAGGCAGATGGCTTGAGACCAGGAGTTTGAGACTAGCCGGGATAACACAACAAAACCCTGTCTCTACAAAAAAACACAAAAAGTAGCTGGTTGTGGTGGCTGCGCCTGTAGTCCCAGCTATTCGGGAGACTGAGGTAAGAGGATCACTTGAGCCCAAGAAGCAGAGCTTACAGTGAGCCAAGACTGCACCACCACACTCCAGCCTGGGCGACAGAGACCTCAACTCAAAAAATAAATAAATGTGTGTGTGTGTGTGTGTGTGTGTGTGTGTGTGTGTGTGTGTGTAATCAGAAAAAGAATATTTTAAATAGTTAATACTTGACCAAATTTAAGAGACAGTCAGAAAATAAGCACATTTAAATGATATGACAACATTTACATGGCATAGAACGCTAATGTATATTTAAATGTCTTGATCAAGTCATTTGCTTAGCTGTTAATCTCATGAAGTAAGTGTTACAAAGCAACTAAACTAAACATGCCAAAATCAAAAAAGCACACAGGTGATGAGTAAACTCTCTATTACTTGATTCATTCAGTAGTGATGATGAACTGATCCAAAATCAGAAGACCTAGATTCTATACAAAGGATAAGAACACAAGTGAAAGGTATTACTTGCACTAAACCCACAACCAGTAAAGCAAAACTGTTTTTTTCCTATAAAAGTTAACTTGTTTACAAAAGGGTATAAAATTAATGATTTTATCAATACTATGCTTTAATAACTCGGCTATATGTAGCCAAAATTCCTCGAAACAAAACTTGTTTTTAAAAAAACAAGTAAAATTCTGTACATTAGATACCATATATAGATAAGAATGAAATCACAAAACAACAAAAATTGTGTTGCATTTTTAATCTAAGCTAATGTACACATCTCTGAGGTGTTTCATAAATACCCAATTATTAAAACAATAAACAGAAAACCAGAATATTAAAAATCTTTAGATGAAGTCAACATCTACATCCTCATCTGGAAATAGGTCCTAACATCTTCTTCTGGCTACAATGTCAACTTTTATAAGTGCCACAAATACATATATATATATATATATATATATATATATATATATATGCCATTAAATAGGACACACATCAATAGTATTACCACCAGGTCAATCAAGAACAACAACAGGCTCACCAAGGTGACTCATGCCTATAATCCCAGCACTTTGGAAGGCAAAGGTAGGAGGATCACTTGAGCCCTGCAGTTCGAGATCAGCCTGGGCAACATAGTGAGATCTCATCCCTACAAAAAAATTTTTTAAATGGCTCTGAATTAAAACAAGTGAAAAAAAAAAGAACAAAAAATAAAAAATGAGCCGGGCATTGTGGCTTGTCTGTAGTCCCAGCTACTCAGCTCAGGAGGCTGCAGTGGGAGGATTGCTCGAGCCCAAAAGGTCAAGGCTGCAGTGAGCTGTGTTCCTGTCACTGCACTCCAGCCCCTGGGTGACCCTATCTCAAAAAAAAAAAAAAAAAAAAAAAGGAACAAAAAAACACAAAAGAATAATTCTGTAAATCATCTCCAGTGATCACCATGAGAGAAGATATATTCTGTGCTTTCTTCACTGCTATACTCTTATCATCCGAAAAAGTGCTGGGCATAAAGCAGGAACAAATATTTGTTGAATAAGTGAATAAAAACCAAAGTAAAGTCTAACTATAACCAATGTTATTGTAAGAATTCCTGGAGGAAAAAAATCTCATATCAGGGTGCCTTTTTGTTTTCCTAGGAAACACAGGTCAAAGAACCACAGTCCAACATGTATTCAGAATTCTGGGAATATAAGTGAATCACCTGTGACTATTTTTGTTTTAAATTATATCCTGCTATATATCTTTGGTATGTTTCTTCAAAAAACAATATGAATCTAACTGAAATAAAATAACAGAAGCCTGCACAACTGTCATGATGCTCAGAAGAATGGTAATCAGATTATTTCAGATTTACATCTCCAGGGTTTAGTTTACTCATCAGGACAGAGGATTAAGTAAATTCTTTCCATTATTTCTCACATCTTTAGTTTTTCTTCCAAGGAAATAACTACACAGAGCTATTTTTCAGTAAAATATGGAGGTAATATTAAAGTCAAAGCAACTAATGATTCAATCTAAAAAAATACTTTGTGGCTGGGCATGGCGGCTCACGCCTGTAATCTCAGCACTTTGGAAGGCCGAGGAAGGAGGATGGCTTAAGGCTAGGAGTTCAAGACTAGCCTGGTAAACACAGCAGGACCCTCATCTCTACAAAAAAATAAAATAAAAATAAGAATAAATCATTTCCTATCATCTACAGAGTGATATCCTAAAATCCTAGTTTATAATTCATATTCCTCACATTTAGGCATTTCCTAAATATGACTACATGCAAATATAATTAGTAGCCTTAAAAATATGTATCTAGGAGGCCAGGCAAGGTGGCTCATGCCTGTAATCCCAGCACTTTGGGAGGCAGAGGCGGGTGGATCACGAGATCAGGAGTTCAAGATCAGCCTGGCCAAGATGGTGAAACCCCGTCTCTTCTACTAAAAATACAAAAATTAGCCGGGCGTGGTGGCGGGCACCTGTAATCCCAGCTGCTCGGAAGACTGAGGCAGAGAATTGCTTGAACACAGGAGGCGGAGGTTGCAGTGAGCCGAAATTGTGCCACTGTACTCCAGCCCGGCAACGGGCGAAAGAGTGAGACTCTGTCTCAAATAAATAAATAATAAAAGTTTTTTTAAAAAAGTCTTAAGGTACAGCTTATGCCTTTTTTCCCAAAACTGTC
>CAUYLG010020451.1:0-51876 GCA_963573385.1 Cacajao melanocephalus
ACTTCCTGAATGTTAACATCCTGCTGGACTGCAGAGGGTCAGAATTGTTTCCCTCCCCTCCCCACCCCTCCCCTCCCCTCCCCTTTCCTTTATTTGATAGAGTCTTGTTCTGTTGCCCAGGCTGGAGTGAAGTGGCGCCATCTCGACTCACTGCAATCTCTGCCTCCTGGGTTCAAGTGATTCTCCTGCCTCAGCCTCTCAAGTAGCTGGAATTACAGATGCACGCCACCATGCCCAGCTAATTTTTGTATTTATAGTAGAGATGAGATTTCACCATGTTGGCCATGCTGGTCTCAAACTCCTGACCTCAGGTGATCTGCCCACCTCAGCCACACAAAGTGCCGAGATTACAGGCATGAGCCACCACACCCTAAATTCTCTTTTCCATGTCAGTTTGCAAAAGCTACAGGGCCTTTTCCTGAGCCGCTGCTAACAGGGCTCAGGAAATGGGAGGTGGGGGCAGCTTGGGCTGCTAAGGGTGCCCACCCACGGGCTTCATGTACCGCAGAGGCTGAGAAGGGGCAGGTAGAACTCAAAGGGTCACAAGATGGGCACTTGTCAAATTTGCCACCATGTGCAGTGTAACCAGATGCCAAAATACAGGCTCTGGGGACAGCACCTATAGGATTCAGAAAGAGCCAGTGACAATCCCAGCAGCCACTCCCAGTGAGCATGCTGATGTCACAGGCGTGGCGTTCAGCAGGTGGGAAGAGAAAGCACTGGAAGCTGGGGCAGGCAGAGGCTCACTTGTCTGGGTCTCCTCCAGGGTCCCAGTCTTCCTTGGTGGTTTTATAGATGCTCTCTTCACTGATTCACACAGACTCCCCCGTGGGGTAAGGATAATTTGCTGATATTAAAAAGCAGGAAGCCAAAGCCCAGAGAGGTTTGGTGATTTTTCCAAGGGTACCCAGCTTCTAACCAGCAGAGCAAAGCATTGAAGCCAGGACTGTCTAACACCCAAGCCTCCCACCCTTGGCCAGACCTGGTTGCTTGCAAGGAAACCCAAATATTTTGCCCAGGGAGGAAAGCTGACCTTCAAAAAAAGTTAAAGAATTTTTTTTTTTGGCAAGGTGCAGTGGCTCATGCCTGTAATCCCAGCACTTTGGGAGGCCAAGGCAGGAGGATTACTTGAAGTTGGGAGTTCGAGACCAGCCTGGCCAACATGGCGAAACCCTGTCTCTACCAAAAATATAAAGAATTAGCTGGGGTTGGTGGTGCATGCCTGTAATCCCAGCTACTCGGGAGGCTGAGGCAGGAGAATTGCTTGAACCTGGGAGGCAGAGGTTGCAGTGAGCCAAAATCACGCTACTGAACTCCAGCCTGGGCGACAGAGTGAGACTCTATGTCAAAAAAAAAAAAAAAAAGAAGAAGAGTTGTTTAAAAACCTCTGGTGTGTAGCATTGCCAATTTCCATGGTGTAAACACTCATGCCAGGGCCAATTCTGTGCTGCCACGGTGGCATCGCTGAGGATGAAAAGGGAAGTATATAATTGATGGTCGCAAATGCTACAAGCCAGGTGCAGGCTGCTGCCGCTCTGCCACCTCCCAGTCATACCTCTCACGAAGCCAGGTGTGAAGTTGGTGACAACAAAGCCAGCCCCAAAGGGTCCCTGTGCGGGGCCAGTTCTGTCACTGAGACGCTCAGAAACTGCATCGTAGGTGTCCAGAGTTTGCTGCCAGGTGGACCTGATCCAAATCCAGCTTTCCATAGACCAGTGTGCAAGACCCTTAGGCCTGTTGCTTATCCTCTCTCTGCCTCAGTTTTCTGATTTATGAAATGGAAATTACTATCCACAAGTGCTTTACACACAGGATTTGAGTTTTTCTGTTTGGTCTTTATTTTTATTTTTATTTTTTGAGACAGAGTCTTGCTCTGTCACCAGGTTGGAGTGCAGTGGCACGATCTTGGCTCACTGCAACCTCTGCCTCCTGGGTTCAAGTGATTCTCCTGCCTCATCCTCCAAAGTAGCTGGAACTACAGGCGTGTGCCACCACACCCAGCTAATTTTTATATTTTTAGTAGAGACAGGTTTCACCATGTTGGCCAGGCTGGTCTCGAACTCCTGACCTTGTGATCCACCTGCCTCAGCCTCCTAAAGTGCTGGGATTACAGGAGTGAGCCACCGCGTCCAGCCCCTGTTTGGTTTTTAAATTTTATTTATTTATTTATTTATTTATTTATCGAGGCAGATTCTCTGTCACTCAGGCTGGAGTGCAGTGGCATGATCTCAGCTCACTGCAACCTCTTGTCTCCCAGGTTCAAGAGATTCTCTTGCTTCAGCCTCCCAAGTAGCTAGGACTACAGGTGCCCACCACCATGCCTGATTAATGTTTGTATCTTTAGTAGAGATGGGATTTCACCATGTTGGCCAGGCTGGTCTCAAACTCCTGACCTCAAGTGATCTGCCCACCTCGGCCTCCCAAAGTGCTGGGATTACAGGTGTGAGCCACCGTGCCTCGCCTGTATCCCACTTTTAAAGTATCTTTTCACGTTATTTCAAGCTCTTTGTAAAGCTTATTTTAAAAGTTTACATTGAATGGATATGCCGCAATTTATTTTGCCATTTTTGTAATTCAGGATGTATTTGTGTATGTGTGTAGATAGTCTGTAATGAGGATATTTTGATATAAAGCCAATCGTCCATTTTTTTTTTTTTTTTTTGAGATGGAGTCTTGCTCTGTCCCCTAGCCTGGAGTGCAGTGGCATGATCTCAGCTCGCTGCGACCTCCGCCTCCCGGGTTCAAGCTATTCTCCTGCCTCAGCCTCCTGAGTAGCTGAAATTACAGGCATGTACCACCATGCCCAGCTAATTTTTTGTATTTTTAGTAGAGATGGGGTTTCACCATGTTAGCCAGGATGGTCTCGATCTCCTGACCTTGTCATCCACCCACCCTGGCCTCCCAAAGTGCTGGGATTACAGGTGTGAGCCACTGCACCCGGCCCAACCCTCCATATTTAAGGTATTTTTCCTAGGGCACATTAAGAAATTAGGTATAACTTGCCTTCTGCTGCCTGTACCCCCAGCCAGGGCTGCCATTCTGCTTGCTGTCACTGGACTGACCATTCTCCACAATTAGCACCTGTCTGCATTCCTGGGGAGTCTGGACATTCAGGGAGCTACTGCCAGAGAGCTGGTTTATCTGGAAGATCTAGAACAGTCAACTCTAGCACCAAGAGCAAGGTGTGGAGGGGAGGAGGCAGGAGGAGCCCCGCCCTTGTTCTACTGCTGACCTGGTGGGTGGCAGAAGAGGGGATATGGGTTGTGGAGGGGACGCTGCTGGAGGGAGAGCCATGAGGGGTTTATGTGAGGAGGATATCCCATCCTGTCTCATATTGCTCCACTGCTAGGGTGGGAGATGAGGAGTCATTGAAGGTATCAGTGTTCTTACATCCTTAGGGCACCCTGGTGACCAATTGTTACATATCCAGGCTTTTGAAAGTCATTAAAGGACTGGTAGGGTGAAATTAACCAAGGTGCGAGTATTTACACCATGGTGATTGGCGAATGCTACAGATCAGAGCTAAGTGTTTTTGGAGAGCTAATTTGCAGGCACACCATGAGCTGCGCCACATGCACACATGTCTGCACACCATCCTCCTGACTAGTATAACAGATAATACATGCACTCATGGACATGCACACATTCACATCCCTGTTCTTGTATTTTGCTCTTCCAAAACCTGGCAAGATGAAATTACCCTTTTGTTTTTCTTTTTTTTTTTTTTGAGACACCATCTCGCTCTTTCACCCAGGCTAGAGTGTGATGGCACGATCTTGGCTCACTGCAACTTCCACCTCCTGGATTCAAGTGATTCTCCTGCCTCAGTCTCCTGAGTAGTTGGGATTACAGGCACCCGCCATCATACCCAGCTAATATTTGTATTTTTAGTAGAGATGGGGTTTCATTATGTTGGCCAGGCTGGTCTTGAACTCCTGACCTCAAGTGATCTGCCCACCTTGGCCTCTCAAAGTGCTGGGATTACAGGCATGAGCCACCACGCTTGGCTGAAATTACTGTTTTCCTGCTACATGAGGACACTGAGGTTGCTCGGCGAGGGAAGTGACTTGTCCAAGGTCATCTAGCTGGTGCAAGTGAGGCCTGGAATTCAGCTCATGGTCCTTGAGGGTCCCATGCTTCTTCTTTCCACAACACCAGGCTGTTTTGCCCCGGAGAGGCCAGGCAGGTAAAGGCCATTTCCCTAAGTCCTCCTAGCAACCTGTGTCCTGGCTGCTGGATCCCTGATTTTGTCAGTTCTTCCTGAGCTTTGAGAGGTCTGAAGATACAAACACTGATGTTCTCTGCCTCTGCCTCCCATCAAACCACTGCAGGGAACTGGAAAAGCCTGGAAGTCTCTCTGGTGGGCAAGGACAGTTTGTGCCCAAAGCCTCCTGTTTAGCCTAGCAGCCTTTGCCACCTGAGCTCTGGGAAAGCCTTTTGTTTTGAGGGCTTGATTGGGCAGAAAGGAGGCCGTGGGCCGTGGGTCTGTCTCCTGTAGTATCCATCTCTGTGCAGAGCTTTCGCCACCAGCACCCACACAATAAAGGGGCATTTAAATACCTTAACAAGGCAATATATATATATATGTATTGAGATGGAGTCTCGCTCTGTTGCTCAGGCTGGAGTGCCATGGCCAAATCTTGGCTCACTGCAACCTCCACCTCCCGGGTTCAAGCAATTCTCTGCCTCAGCCTCTCGAGTAGCTGGGATTACAGGCACGCGCCACCACGCCCAGCTAATTTTTGTATTTTTTAGTAGAGACGGGGTTTCACCATCTTGGCCAGGCTGGTCTTGAACTTCTGACCTCGTGATCTGCCCGCCTTGGCCTCCCAAAGTGCTGGGATTACAGGTGTGAGGCACCCTGCCCAGCCGGCAATATTTTATTTAAAGAATTATCAGTGTGTACATAGAGAAGTGACTGTTTTTATCCATCAGGCATTTTGGGATGAGGATTTGGGATCTACCGGACTCAGCGCAGCCATGACTGGTTATCACAGGTCTGTGAGCGGCGATCTCTCTGCTGACACACCTGCAGCCTGTCCTGACAACTTTCTCTTTGCAAATCTGGCTTCCTGATGGACATTCAAATGGGTTTTTGCCCTTGTTGCAGTGTTTAAAAAGGAGGATGCGGCTGGGTGTGGTAGCTCATGCCTGTCATCCCAGCATTTTGGGAGGCCGAGGCGGGCGGATTACCTGAGGTCGGGAGTTTGAGACCAGCTTGACCAACATGGCGAAACCCCGTCTCTACTAAAAATACAAAAATAGCTTGGTGTCGTGGCACATGCCTGTAATCCTAGCTACTCAGGAGGCTGAGGCAGGAGAATCGCTTGAACCCAGGAGGTGGAGGTTGCAGTGAGCCGAGATCGCACCATTGCACTCCAACCTGGGAAACAAGAGCAAGACTCCGTCTCAAAAAAAAAAAAAAAAAAAAAAAAGAAGGTGCTACATCCTGGCTGGGCCAGCAGCCCTTACGGGGTGGGTGTTGGGTTTACCTGTGTATCATGTGACCCGCCCATTTCATCACCTGGGGTTCAGGTGGCAGAGGTCAGTGTCTTCTGTTTACTACCATAGGGCAGTGTTCTTCAAGCCTTTTTGATGAAGACCCATACTAAGAAATACATTTTCCAGACTGGGCACAGTGGCTCACACCTGTAATCCCAACACTTTGGGAGGCCAAGGCAGGCAGATCATGAGGTCAGGAGTTCGAGACCAGATTGAACAACATGGCGAAACCCCATCTCTACTAAAAATACAAAAAAAAAATTAGCTGGGCATGGTGGTGCACACCTGTAATCCCAGCTCTCAAGAGTCGCTGGCAGGAGAATCGCTTAAACCTGGGAGGCAGAGACTGTAGTGAGCCGAGATCGCGCCACTGCACTCCAGCCTGGCGACAGAGTGAGACTCTCTCAAAAAAAAAAGAAATAGAGCTGACTTCGGTTTCGGTGATGTGGTCTGATATATGCTATCTTATCCTGTCCTAGCTTCATCTATTTTGGGTGCTACAACAGAATACCATAGACTGGGTGGATTATAAACAACAGGAATTTATTTCCTACATTTCTGGAGGTTGAGAAGTCCCAGAACAAGGAACTGGCAAGTTCAGTGTCTGCTGAGGGCTGCTTCCTCATTCAAAGGTGGTGTTTTCTCATTGTGTCCTCCCATGGCCAACACAATGGGCAAAGCAGCTCTCTCAGGCCTCTTATGTTGGGGTGCTAGTCCTATTCATGAAGGTGCAGCCTCCCTGACCTAATCACCTTCCAAGCGCCTGCCTCCCTCCTTCCTTCCTTCCTTCCTTCCTTCCTTCCTTCCTCTCTCTCTCCTTCTCCCTTCCTTTCTTTTTCTTTCTTTCTCTCTTTCTTCCTTCCTTCCTTCCTTCCTTTCCTTTCTTTCTTTTTTTCTTTCTTTCTCTTTCTTTCTCTCTCTCTCTTTCTTTCTTTCTTTCCACCCCTCTCCTTTCCTTTCCTTTCCTTCTTTCCTCCCCTCCCCTCCCCTTCCCTCCCCTCCCCTCCAAGTCTCACTCCATCGCCCGGGCTAGAGTACAATGGCGCAATCTTGGTTCAACCTCCGCCTCCTGGGTTTAAGCGATTCTCCTGTCTCAGCCTCCTGAGTAGCTGAGATTACATATGTGCACCATGGCACCTGACTAATTTTTGTATTTTTAGTAGAGATGGGGTTTTGCCATGTTGGCCAGGCTGGTCTTGAACTCCTGACCTCAAATGATTCACCTGCCTTGGCCTCCTCCCAAAGTACTATGATTACACCTGGCCCAAATGCTTCATTTCTTAATACCATCACTTTGGAGTTAGGCTTTCAACATAGAATTTGGAGGGACACAAATCCTAGCACCATCCAATCTTATCCTACCCTATCCTTCCCTATCCTATCCTATCCTATCCCATCGTATGTCATTGTTTCAAATTGCTGGTTGCAATCCACCAAATTGATCTTATGACCCATGAGTGGGTCTCGATCCTCAGTTCTGGGAGCTGTTCTTGGTGGTACATTCCCAGAAAGCCACAGTTGCTGGTAATAGGTGCTTAGTGTCTATTTGCTGTGATTGGCAGGGCTCAACATGGTGTCATACCTTGGGAGCCAGAGTACCCCCAGGCCATGTGGGGACAGGTAAGGAGAAAGAAATTAGGAGCTTCCAAGAATCTGGTTACCCAGAAGCCTGACCCCACTGGGAGGAATACAGGATCACGTTTTATGGGCTCTTGTCTTGGTGATGGCTGCTTTCATGGGGGACCTTGGGGCTGGGTGGTCCTAGAGACCCAGTGGGCAGCGTGACCCTGAGCCTAAACCAGCATTAGGTCAGGAGGGTTGAGAAGGCAGGAGAAAGAGATTAAATAGGCCGGGTGTGGTGGCTCATGCCTGTAATCCCAGCACTTTGGGAGGCTGACGTGGGCGGATCACTTGTGGCCAGGAGTTCGAGACCAGCCTGGCCAACATGGTGAAACTCCACCTCTAGTAAAAATATGAAAATTAGCCGGGTGTGGTGGCAGGCACCTGTAATCCCAGCTACTCAGGAGGCTGAGGCAGGAGAATCGCTTGAACCGGGGAGGCGGAGGTTGTAATGAGTTGAGATTAAGCCACTGCACTCCAGCCTGGGTGACAGAGCAAGATTCCCTCTCGACAAAAAAAAAAAAAAAAAAAAAAAAAAAGAAAGAGATTAAATTTAAGGCTCTTTAAATTCACAGAATGCACTGCCCACCAGTCCTGTTTACACTGCCAGGTTCCGCTAGGAGCTCTTCCACCTCTGCAGGTGCAGGCCTCGCTGCTTCTTAAGGCCTTTCTCTGAGGTGGGGGGAAGCAGCAACTATATGATTGTATTTCATATTCACTTTTATAAACCTGTGATGTCTACAGTGTCTGAGCGTGGCGTTTGCAGCATGACTTTTAAAAAATCCTGCTGGTATCGGACCCTTTCTGTGTTTGTGAAATTGCTATTTTGTATTAACACAGTATTTGGTAAACATTTGTATTAAGGAGAATAATCCCTCTGCTGAATATTATTGTTTCCAATGGAGTAGAAAGAATTTAAATTAAAAAAAAATTCAAGATGTCTCACTCTTGCCTAATAGCCTTTTAAAAAAATATATAAAAAAGAAATAAAAATATTTATAAAAAGAGAAATCTTTTTATAAAAGTGTTCTCTGTTCATCGTAGAGAATGGGATGATTGAGGTCGGGTGCAGTGGCTCACACCTGTAATCCCAGCACTTTGGGGGCCTAAGGCGGGGGATCACCTGAGGTCAGGAGTTCCAAACCAACATGGCCAACATGGCAAAACCTGTCCCTACTAAAAATACAAAAATCAGCTGGGCTGTGGTGGTATGCACGTGTAATTGCAGGTACTTGAAAAGTTGAGGCAGGAGAATCACTTGAATTTGGGAGACGGAGGTTGCAGTGAGCCAAGATTGTGCCACTGACTGGGTGACAGAGCAAGATTCTGTCTGAAAAACAGAAAGAAAGAAAGAAAAAGGAAAAAGAAAGAAAGAAAGAGAAAGAAAGAGGAAAAGAAGGGAGGGAGGGAGGGAAAGAGAGAGAGAAAGGAAGGAGGGTGAGGGTAGAGAGAGAGAGTTATTGCCGAAATATATGGGGTGAAAGAAAGAAAGAAAAAGAAACAAACAAACAAACTGGGATAATTATTGCTGAAATAAATGGGGGTGGAATAACACTAAAGAAAAAAAAATGGGATATTTAGAAAAGACAAAATGAAAACTCCTGTATTAGCTATCGATTACTGCATATAATAAATTACCTTAAAATTGTGTCTTCAAATAATAGTCATCCATGTGCTTTGTGGTTTTCATGGGCCAGGAATTAGAGCCTGGGCCTCAGCTAGAGGAGGCGGAAGTGAGGCTGGAATCACTTGAAGGCATGTTCTTGCCCGCATCTGTTGGTTAATGCTGGTGGCTAACTAGGGACCCAGCTGGAGAAGCTGGCCAAACACCCTGTTTTAAAATGTAGGTTTCAGCTGGGTACAGTGGCTCATGTCTATAATCCCAGCACTTTGGGAGGCCGAAGCAGTCGGATCACTTAATCCGAGCAGTTCAAGACCAGCCTGGGCAACATAGTGAGACCACAGCTCTACAAAAAATAATAAGTTAGCTGGCATGGTGGTGCACAACTGGGGTCCCAGCTAACTTAGGGACTGAGGCGGGAGGATCGCTTGAGCCAGGGAGTCTGAGGCTGCAGTGAGCTGTGATTGTGCCACTGCACTCTAGCTTGGCAGTAAAACCTACATCATCATCATCATCATCACCATTGTTGTTATTATCTGAGATGGAGTGTCATTCTGTCACCCAGGCTGGAGCACAGTGGTGCAATCTCAGCTCACTGCAACCTCTGCCTCCTGGGTTCAAGTGATTCTCCTGTCTCAGCCTCCTGAGTAGCTGGGATTACAGGTGCATGCTGCCACGCCCAGCTAATTTTTTGTATTTTGGTAGAGACAGGCTTTCACCACGTTGCCCAGGCTGGTCTCGAACTCCTGAGCTCAGGCAATCCACCCACTTTGGCCTCCCAAAGTGCTAGGATTACAGGCGTGAGCCACAGCCTGGCCTATTACTTATCTTTGAGACAGGAGAGCAAGACACTGTCTTAAAAATAAATAATAAAAATGTAGGTTTTACGATGATTCAGGTATGGTGAGACCAACAGATCTTGCGACAAGTGCCGCTAAAGACATCATTGGTTACTGTTGGAAATAGAAGTTGGAAACAGATGCTTGGTGCTGCAAAGAAAATTTAGCACTGAGACAAAGGATCTTTCAGCAACACAATTTTTACTTCCTGGGCTGCAGAAAGGGTACTCTCACTAGCCATCTTGCCACGAGAGTACCAAGAACAAAGGAAAACACACAAATTTATCCCTTATGCATTTGAGGTTGTCCTTACTGCTTGTGTTTGATCTCCATTGGCTGCAGCCAGACCTCACAATTTAAACTAAAACCTGATTGGCTAACAACTTAAAACTTTTCTAAACAGGTAAAAGCAGTGGAGAGCTGGGACATGCCTGTGAGCACGTCCAGCACAGATATCTTGGTTAAAGTGCAAGGACATAGAAGGTACTACGTGCCTGTAAGCATGTCTAACAGCTACATAGGATAGGGCTTAACAAAGTTATTAGCACACTTATGATTTAACAAGAAAGGAAACTTTAAAAAGAAACTTTTCAACTTCCCACAGTTACTCACAGATCTCAAAAGGAGGGGAGCACATCACACAGGCAGGCCACATGGGGAAGCACCAGGCTTGGTCAGGAAGGAGTGATGGGAGAACATGGGCAGGGGCCTTTGTCATGATTTCCTGGGAAGGAGTGGGCAGAGCATGGTAAACAAGTTTAGGATTTGCTCATTGAGTAATTTAATCAGGTTCTGGGGGTGTAGAGGTTGTCCTGATAATACAGAATGCTTTGGCTCCTAAACTCCACCCTCAAGCCGGAACCTCAGCCCTAAGTCAAAACAGCTGACCCCGTGTTTCCACCCTCCCCCCCGCCACCCCCCCCTGCAAATAATTGCCATTTTGGTCCACCTCACCCCTATCCTGTGCCCATAAAAAGGCTTCAGCTGGCCAGGCACGGTGGCTCACACCTGTAATCCCAATACTTTGGGAGGCCAAGGCAGGTGGATCGCCTGAAGTTGGGAGTTTGAGACCAGCCTTACCAACATGGTGAAAACTGTCTTTACTAAAAATACAAAAATTAGCTGGGTGTGGTGGCTGGCTCCTGTAATCCCAGCTACTTAGTAGGCTGAGGCAGGAGAATCGCTTGAACCTGGGAGGCAGAGATTGCAGTGAGCAGAGATTGTGCCACTGCACACCAGCCTGGGAGACAGAGTGAGACTCTGTCTCAAAGAAAAACAAAAAAGGACTTCAGCTGGCTGATGCAAGTGGTCGGAGATGCAAGTGGCTGAGCATCGGAGACGACGGATAGATGAGGCTAACTTCAGACAGAGCAGCTTCAGGGAAAGATCACTTTTTTCTGCTGAGAGCCACATCCATCACCCAATAAAATCCTCTGCATACGCTATCCTTCAACCTGTTTGGGTGACCTGATTCTTCCTGGATGTGGGACAAGAACCTGGTGCCAAGAGGGCAGGGGCATGGATGCTGCTGCAGAGTTTGCACAGAGCCTGCTCCCACCAGAGAGAAAGGACTGGCCGGTTCCAGTGTTCGTTCCCTCCGGTTTCTGCGCTTGCTAGCTTGCAGGCTCCTTCTCTCGAGGAGTGGCCAGGGGTGGGCTGAGTGAAAACCCATTCCAGTTACCACCCACGAAGGGGGTTAAGGTCAAGGGAACTATCCCATCTCACTGAGATGTCTGGTACCTGGCCCTGGGGTGATTAGGATGGGGGAATATTGGCCTGTAATCTGGTAGCCCCATAGAGGAGGTGGAGGGGGTGAGCTGCGATTACTTGGTTTGCATGTGAAAGGCACGCTTAAAAGCCACCTTGTTACTGTCTCTAGGAATTGGCTAGCCCTAGGAGGGACAGTCCCTCCAGGATCAGAAAGGCCCCAAATATCCAAACAGACTTTTAATTTTATCAGAAATAACTGCCGGGCCTGGTGGCTCACGCCTGTAATCCCAGCACTTTGGGAGGCTGAGGCGGGCGGATCATCTGAGGTCGGGACAAGACCAGCCTGACCAAGAAGAAGAAACCCTGTCTATACTAAAAATATAAAAATTAGCCGGGTGTGGTGGCGCATGTCTGTAATCCTGGCTGCTTGGGATGCTGAGGCACAAGCATCGCTTGAACCTGAGAGGCAGAGGTTGCAGTGAGCCAAGATCATGACAGACATGGTGGTGTATGCTATAATCTCAGCTACTCAGGAGGCTGAGGCAGGAGAATCACTTGAACCCGAAGGTAGAGGTTGCGGTGAGCTGATCGTGCCATTGCACTCTAGCCTGGGCATCAAGAGCGAGACTCTGTCTCAAAAAAAAAAAAGAAAGAACTAAAAAGAGATGCTTAATATACATTCACATATGACTTCTCCATGTGGCCTTGACTTCCTTACAACATGGCATCTCGGTTCTAAGGCAAGTGTCTCAAGAGACAGAAATAGCCAGGTGGGAGACGTGTTGCCTTTTATGACCTAGCCTTGGAGGTCGTGCATCATCATTCCTGCCATGTTCTTGGTCAGAAGCGTTTGAACCAGAGTGACTCCATCTTGAATAGGGGCTGAGTAAAATGAGGCTAAGACCTACTGGACTGCATTCCCAGGTGTTTAGGCATTCTAAGTCACAGGATGAGATAGGAGGTCAGCTTAAGATGCAGGTCACAAAGAACATGTGATAAAGAAGCCGACCAAAACCCACCAAAACCAAGATAGTGAGGAAAGTGACCTTTGGTCATCCTCACTGCTTACACTAATTATAATACATTAGCATACTAAAAGACACTTCCAGTGGTGTCATAACATTTGGCAATGTCAAGAAGTTACCCTATAGAGTCTATAAAGGGGAGAAACCATTAGTTCTGGGAATTGCCCATCCCTTTCCTGGAAAACTCATGAATAATCCACCCCTTGTTCAGCATATAATCAAGAAATAACTAGGCTGGGTGCAGTGGCTCACGCCTGTAATCCCAGCACTTTGGGAGGCTGAATCAGGTGCATCACCTGAGTCAAGAGTTCGAGACCAGCCTGGCCAACATGGTGAAACCCTGTCTATACTAAAAATATAAAAATTAGCCGGGTGTGGTGGTGCATGTCTGTAATCTTAGCTGCTTGGGATGCTGAGGCATGAGAATTGCTTGAACCCGAGAGGCAGAGGTTGCAGTGAGCTGAGATCATGCCACTGCACTCCAGCCTGGGTGACAGTGCAAGACTCCATCTCAAAAAAAAAAAAAGAAGAACCATAAAAATAGCCAACCAGTAGCCCTTGGTGATGCTCTGGCTATGGAGTAGCTATTCTTTTAATTATTTACTGTCTTAATAAACTTTCACTTTACTCTGTGGACTCCCCCTGAATTCTTTTTTACACAGAGTCCAAGAACCCTCTCTTGGGGTCTAGATTGGATCTTTCCGGCAACGCTTTTACTCACAGTAGCTAAAAAGGTCCTCCCAGTTTCAAGGGGAGGGAATATAGACCCCATTCTCCCATACCTGATAGAGGTACATCCACTCCTCTTACAGCAAGAAGAGTGCATGCAATAGAATCTGTGTCTTGAGGTGGCTATCTTCAGAAATAAATTGCAATCAGTCAGCTGGGTGTGGTGGCTCACACTTGTAATCCCACCACTTTGGGAGGCCGAGGTGGGCGGATCACAAGGTCAGGAGTTTGAGACCAGCCTGACCAACATGGTGAAACCCTGTCTCTACTAAAAATACAAAAAATTAGCTGGGTGTGGTGGTACATGCCTGTAATCTCAGCTACTCAGGAGGCTGAAGCAGGAGAATCACTTGAACTCCGGAGGTGGAGGTTGCAGTGAGCCGGGATTGCGCCACTGCACTCCAGCCTGGGTGACAGAATGAGACTCTGTCTCAAAAAAAAAAAAAAGGAAAAGAAAAAGAAATTACAATCAATCATAAACTCCATCACGCAGAAATCAACACTGTTACTATGTTCTCCTTATCTTGCTTGCACATATTTTAATTAATTTTTCTGATTTATTTATTTATTTATTTATTTTGAGCAGATTCTCGATTTGTCTCCCAGGCTGGAATGCAGTGGCACAATCTCGGCTCGCTGCAACCTCTGTCTCCCAAGTTCAAGCGAGTCTCCGGCCTCAGCTTCCCGAATAGCTGGGACTATAGGCGTCCACCACCATGCCCAGCTAATTTTGGTATTTTTAGTAGAGATGGGGTTTCATCATGTTGGCCAGGCTGGTCTCGAACTCCTGACCTCGGGCGATTCACCTGCTTCAGCCTCCCAAAGTGCTGGGATTGCAAGCGTGAGCCACTGCTCCCGGCCTTGATTTATTTTTTATTTTGTTCTTTTAGTTCACAAATAAAAATTGTGTATATGTATCATGTACGGTGTGATGTTTTGAAATATATATCCACTGTGGAATGGCCCAATTGAGCTAATTAACATTTGTATTATCTCACTTACTATATTTTGTGGTGTGAACCAAAAGTATCTGAGACAGGTCTCAATCAATTTAGAAAGCTTATTTTGCCAAGGTTAAGGATGTGCCCGTGACACAGCCTCAGGTGGTCCTGACAACATGTACCCAAGGTGGTTAGGGTACAGCTTGGATTTATACATTTTAGGGAGACATGAGACATCAGTCAATATGTGTAAGATAGACAGTGGTTCAATCTAGAATGGTGGGACAAGGAAGGGTGCTTCCAGGACATGGGTAGATCAGAGACAAACAGTTTTGTTTTTTTTTTTTTTTTAAGTTGGAGTTCTGTTCTTGTTGCCCAGGCTGGAGTGCAGTGAAGCAATCTCTGCTCACTGCAACCTCTGCCTCCTGGGTTCAAGCGATTCTCCTGTCTCAGCCTCCCAAGTAGCTGAGATTACAGGTGCCTGCCACCATACCCGGCTAATTTTTTGTATTTTTCATAGAGACAGGGTTTCACAATGTTGGCCAGGCTGGTCTCAAACTCCTGTCTTCAAGTGATCCAACTGCCTCTGCCTCCCAAAGTGCTGGGATTACAGGTGTGAGCCAGCATGCATTCTTTTGAGTCTTTTATCAGTCGTTCACCGAATATGCAATTTACATGTGAGAATGGGGTAGAGGAATAGTCATTTATGCTTTAGACTGGCTTAGTGAATGTGCATTTTTATTAATACATACTAGGGCAGAGGAAGCAATCTGATATTTGTCTTCAGTGGGCAGAGGGATGACTTTGTGTTCTGTCCTTTGTCCCTTGCCTGTGAAGGTCAGCTATCAATTTACATTGCCAGGGTGAAATTCAACAGAACTGTTTTAGGGTAAAAATCTTGAAGCCCACAAGGTATTTTCTTGTGGACAAATTGTGAGGGAGGTATATAGCTTTTTTTTTGTTTGTTTGTTTTTAAATCTTTGTAGCTATCTTATTTAGGAATAAAATGGGAAGCAGGTTTACCTGATGCAGTCCCCAGCTTGACTTTTCCCTTTGGCTTAGTGATTTCGGGGTCCCAAGATTTATTTTTCTTTCACAGTGGTGAGATTGCACATCTTTTAAAAAACATCTTGGCCAGGTGCAGTCCCTCACACCTGTCATTCCAGCACTTTGTGAGGCTGACGCAGGAGGATCACATGAACCCAGCAGTTCGAGATCAGTCTGGGCAACAGAGCTAGACCCCCATCTCTACAAACAAAAAAATTTAGCTGGGTGGGGTGGTGCATGTCTGTGGTCCCAGCTACTCAGGAGCTGAGGCGGGAGGATTGCTTGAGCTCAGTGGCTTTGATTGCACCACTGCACTCCAACCTGGGTGACAGAGTGAGATCCTATCTCTGAAAAAACAAACAAAGTAGACAGACATAATGACGTCCACCGTACAGAGTGGAGGTGGCGTGTTTACTTCTCTCTGCAGATTGTATGATTCGTTCACACATCTTTCTATCCTCATCACAGACATGGCTACTTACCACTTTGAGAAGAGCATCCTATCCTGACCCCTGGATGTTGGACTTAGCCATGTGATTTGTTGCTTTTTTTGTTTTGTTTTGTTTTTGAGGCAGAGTTTTGCTCTTGTTGCCCAGGCTGGAGTTCAATGACATGATCTTGGCTCACTGCAGCCTCCGCCTCATGGGTTCAAGCAATTCTCCTGCCTCAGCCTCCCAAGTAGCTGGGATTACAGGCATGCACCACCACGCTCAGCTAATTTTATATTTTTAGTAGAGAAGGGGTTTCTCCATGTTGGTCAGACTGGTCTCAAACTCCCAACCTCAGGTGATCTTCTCACCTCAGCCTCCCAAAGTGCTGTGAGCCACCACACCCAGCCTATTTTGTTTTTTGACTCAAGGTTTTGCTCTGTCGCCTGGGCTAGAGTAGAGTGATGCAATCACAACTCACTGCAGCCTCCACCTCTCAGGCTCAACTGATCCTCCTACCTCAGCCTCCCGAGTAGCTGGGGCTACAGGTATGCACCACCACATCTGGCTAATTTTTGTATTTTTTGTAGAGATGGGGTTTCACCATGTTGCCTAGGTTAGTCTTGAACTTCTGAAATCAAGTAATCCAACTTCCTTGGCCTCCCAAAGTGCTGGGATTATAGGCATGAGCCACTGCACCTGGCCATGTGATTTGTTTTGGTTGATGAAATGTTGGCGGATATAACATTAACAGATGCTTTAGGTAAACTTGTGGCTTGGCCTCTTGCATCTGCCAGCTATCATGAGAAGACTGTGCCCCTGGTAAGGGCTGCTCCCAGAATACGAAGGCATGTGGTGCAGATCTGAGCCCAAACCTTGCCAATTCAAACCTAGCTCCTAGAGCCACAGGCAACCTGCAGAGCTTACCCACTCTCCATTTTTCAAAATAAACTTTGAAATTTTAGAATGTTTTCAGATTTGGAGGAAAGATGATGAACCTTGTTGGAAGTAGAAAAGTTCCTTTTTAAAATTTCCTTTGTTGTTAAAAAAATAAGTGTGTATAAACAAACAAAAAGAAAAAAAAAACGTGTGCTAATAACTTTGTTAAGCCTATCCTATGTAGCTGTTAGACATGCCATGCTTACAGGCACGTAGTATACTCTATGTCCTTGTACTTTAACCAAGATATCTGTGCTGGACGTGCTCACAGGCACGTCCCAGCTCTCCATTGCTTTTACCTGTTTAGAAAAGTTTTAAGTTGTTAGTCAATCAGGTTTTAAATTGTGATGTCTGGCTCCAGCCAATGGAGATCAGACACAGCGGTAAGGACGACCCCAGATGTGTACGGGATAAATTTGTGTGTTTTCCTTTGTTCATTGTACTCTCATGGCATGATGGCTAGTGAGAGTACCCTTCCTGCAGCCCAGGAAGTAAAAATTGCATTGCTGAAAGATCCTTTGTCTCTGTGCTAATTTTTCTTTGCGGCACCGAGTACCTATTTCCAACAAACCTCAAAAACTATGCCAAGGGAAAGAATGCAGACACAAAAGGTCACATATTCTATGACTCTACTTATATGAAATATCCACAAGAGTTGTAACAACAGAGGCAGAAAGTGGATTGGTGGTTGCTGGGGCCCAGGGCAGGAGGGAATGGGGTGTGCCTGCCTCACTGGCGTGGTCTCTCCTTTGAAAGTAACAACAATTTTTTTTTTTTTTAGATAGAGTCTCACTCTTTCGCCCAGGCTGGGGTGCAGTGGTGTGATCTTGGCTGACTGCAACCTCCACCATTTGGGTTCAAGCGATTCTCGTGCCTCAGCCTCCCAAGTAGCTGGGACTGCAGGTGCACACCACCACACCCAGCTAATTTTTGTATTTTTAGTAGAGACAGGGTTTCACCATATTGGCCAGGCTGGTCTCGAACTCCTGACCTCAAGTTATCTGTCCACCTCTGACTCCCAAAGTTCTGGGATTACAGGCGTGAGCCACCGAGCCTGGCCAACAATATTTTAAAACTAGACAGTGGTGATGATTGCATAACACTGTGAATGTCCTAAATTCCACAGAATTATACACTTTAAAATAGTTATTCAAAATGCTCTGTTCATCAGAGCATAAGTTCCTTGAGGGTTCCTGCTCAGCTCTGTAGCTCCCTGTACCCTGTACATTATCAGTGATGGGAGGTCCTACATTGTTGAGTGAAAATTGCTCCTCATAAGACACAGGAAGAGAAATAATTGCTGAGTTTGGGCTGGGTGCAGTGGCTCACACCTATAATCTCAGCACTTTGGGAGGCCAAGACGGGAGGATCAACTTGAGCCCAGGAGTTTGAGGCCAGCCTGGGCAACATAGCGATACCCGTCTGTACAAAAAATTTTTTTAATTAGCCATGCTTGGTGGTGTGTACCTGTAATCCAAGCTATTTGGGGGGCTGAGGCAGGAGGATCGCTTAAGCCTGGGAGGTTGAGGCTGCGGAGAGCTATGATGGTGCCACTGCACTCCAGCCTGGGCAACAGAGTGAGACCCTATCTCAATAAAAAAACAAACAAACCAAATGCAAACAATTGCTGAGTTTGGGGCTTATGAGTTTACAAGGAATGGCCAAACCCAAAGCACTGCTATTTTTAAATTTTTTTTGAGACAGAGTCTTGCTCTGTCACCTAGGCTGGAGTGCAGTGGTACGATCCTGACTCACTGCAGCTTCCACCTCCCAGGTTCATACAATACTCCCACCTCAGCCTCCCATGTAGCTGGGACTACAGGTGTCTGCCACCATGCCTGGCTAATGTTAAAATTTTTAGTAGAGTTGGGTTTTCACCGTGTCAGCCAGGCTGCTGTCAAACTCCTGATCTCAAGTGATCCTCCTGCCTTGGCCTCCCAAAGTGCTGGGATTACAGGCATGAGCCATAAGCACTGCTATTTATAGGTGTGGAGGGCCTGAAGAATGGAATCCAAGTATTAAATCACTTGTTCTGCCAGCCCTGTCTAGGGATACTGGATATAACAGTCTAGAAAGGAAAGGTTGGGATCTAATGTTCCCCATATACCTCCTAAAGCCTGCCTCCTCTCTCCTCTGGGCTCTGAAAGATCCCAGTCTCTTTGGCCCTGGACGGCCATCTCTTGGGCACCAAATGTTCACCCTTAACCAGATCCTTTCCCTCTGGGCTCAGATCTTTTCCTGGAGTCAGTTCCAGGATTCTGCCCCTCTCTGGTGGCCAAGCAGGACGGCTCAACCCTCCATTTTTGCCCAGTGAATTTCCAAAGATACTTAACCCGACAGTTCAAAAACTACCCGGGACCCAGTGCCGGGATACGGAGATGAATACAGCTTTGGACTTTCCCTGGAGGGAGGGGGTGAGAGTGGAAGGAAATCTATTCCATTTCTTTGTCTACTCATTTAACAAATATTTATTGAGCACCTGCTAGGTGCCAAGTATAACAGTAAACAAGACACATGAAGTCCTTGCCTTCCAAGAACACAAATTCTAGTATATGTTAAATACATAAGCAAATACGTTGACATGGTGATAAAGTCTGTGAATTAAATAAAACAGGTGACCAGGTGTGGTGGCTTACAGCTGTGATCCTGTGATCCCAGTACTTTAGGAACCGAGATGGGAGGATCACTTAAGGCCGGGAGTTTGAAACCAGTCTGGGAAACACAGGGAGACCCCAATCTCTCCAAAAAATAAAGATTAAAAAATTAGCCAGACACATAGTCCCAGCTACTCAGGAGACTGAGGTGGGAGGATCACATGAGCCTGGAAAGTAAAGGATGCAGTGAGCTATGATCATACCACTGCATTACAACCTGGGCAGCAGAGCAAGACTCTCCCTCTCTCTCTCTCTCTCTCTCTCTCTCTCTCTCTCTCTATATATATATATATATATATAATATATAATTTACATATATATGTAAATTAGATAATAAAATTGAGAACGACTCGGGGATGATAGTCAAGAGGTGATGAGAAGACAGGAAGGGAGATGAGTTTTTGCACTGGGAAGGGGCCCAGCATGAAAACACAGAGGGGAGGCTGTGGGGTCAGGGAGACCAAAGGAGAAAAGGTCTCAGAGAAGGGAGATGACCTCAGTGTGCATGAAAAAAGAAGTTCTGAGCAGCTGGAGCGCCAAGGCCAAGGCAGAGAGCAGTTGGAGCAGGGTTTTGCAAGCCCTAGTTTATTCTAAGTGCAAAAGGAAAAGTTATTAGAGGGTTATAGGTGGAGGAGTAATAACATCTGGCTTATGTTTAAGGAACATAGTGTGATTAATGTGTGCTTACTTAATAAAAAGGTAACAAAATAACAGACTGTGGGAGCATAAAAGAGGGCATGTAGCCAAGTCTAGGGGACAGGAAGATCTTCACGGATAAGGGGTATTAGTTATCCATTGCTGCATAATGAACTGCTTTCAAAACTTAGTAGCTGAGGTCAGTAATAAACATTTGTCAGTTGAGTGCAGTGGCTCACACCTGTAATCCCAGCACTTTGGGAGGCAGAAGAGGGAGGATCACCTGAGGTCAGGAGTTCGAGACCAGCCTGGCCAATATGGCAAAACACCATCTCTACTAAAAATACAAAATTAGCTGGGTGTGGTGGCATGTGCCTGTAATCCCAGTTACTCAGAAGGCTAAGGCAGGAGGATCACTTGAACTTGGGTGATCCAGAGGTTGCAATGAGCCGAGATCGCGCCATTGCACTCTAGCCTCTAGCCTGGGTGACAGAGTGAGCCTCCATCTCAAAAAACAAAAACAAAAAAACATTATCATCTCATCGTCTTTGAGGGTTGGGAATTTGGAAGTAGCTTTGCTGCAGGGAGGAGGGAGATATTTTGGCTCAGGGTTCTTCATCGGAGTCCAGTTAGGATGTCAGTCACCTAAAGTCTCCTGGGGCTGGAGGACTCACACGCAACATGGATCACTGACGTGGGCGGAGAGTTGGCCTGGCTGTTGGACACCTTAGCTTCTCGCCATATGGACCTCTGTAGAGCTGCTTGAGTGTCCTCCCAACATGACAGCTGGCTGACCTCAGAGCTAGTGATCTAAGAGAGAGCAAGGGCAGAAGCCATGTCTTTCATTATCACGTTCCGGAAGTCACAATATCATTTTGGCAATATCTTACTGGTTACACAAGTCGGCCCTATTCGACCTGGGCCTACACAGGAGTGTGAAAACCAAGAGGTGGGAATCACTGGGGCCTATCTTGGAGGTTGGCTATCACCAAAGAAACGCCTTGTCTGAGTCTCAAAGGATGAGTACAAATTAGCCAGGTAATGAAGGTTGCCGTTGTGGTCTGAATTTTGTCCCCCTAAAATTCATGTGTTGAAGCCCCGACCCCTCACACCTCAGAATGTGACTATACTTGGAGACAAGGCCTTTAAAGAGAGGATTAAGTTAAAATGAGGCTGTTAGGATGGTCCCTAGTCTAATCTGACTGGTGTCTTTATAAGAAGAGGAGATTGGGCCGGGCGCGGTGGTGCTTCACGCCTGTAATCCCAGCACTTTGGGAGACCAAGGTGGGAGGACCTGAAGTCAGGAGTTCAATACAAGCCTGGCCAACATAGTGAAACCCCATCTCTACTAAAAATACAAAAAATTAGCTGGATGTGGTGGCAGGCGCCTGCAATCCCAGCTACTTGGGAGGCTGAGGCAGGAGAATCGCTTGAACCCAGGAGGTGGAGGTTGCAGTGAGCCCAGATCGTGCCACTGCACTCCAGCCTGGGTGACAGAGCAAAACTCTGTCTCAAAAAAAAGAGGAGATTAAACACACAGAGAGACAGCCGGGAAGTGCACACCCAGAAGAAAGGCCACATGTGGGGACACAGCCAGAATGTGGCCATCTGCAAATCAAGGAGAGAGGCCTCTGAAGAAGCTGAACTTGCTGACATCTTGACCTTGGACTTCCAGCCTCCAAACTGCAAGACAATCCATTTCTGTTTTTCGAGCCACCCAATCTGGCATTTTGTTATAGCAGCCGGGGCAATCTCATACAGTTGGGAAAGGTGTTTCAAGGTCGAGGGACTGGCCTGAGCAAAGATCTAGAGGTGTGAAACAGAGTATTCATACCGTCCCCCCTCCAAAAAACATCAGCATGACTAGATCAAGAAGCAATCCATAAAATTTTTCTATAGAGGGCCAGATAATATTTTAGACATTTGGGGCTGCAAAATCTTGGTTGCAGGAAAGCAGTCGGAGATAATATCTAGACAAATGAGGGTAGCTGTGTTTGAATAAAACTTTATTTACAAAGACAGAAGACAGCCCAGATCTGGCCCATGGGTTGTAGTTATCTTACCCCTGTGGAAAAAGGGTGTGGGAATGTGGGAGATGGGCCAGGGGCAGGGTGAGGAATATCTCAGGAGGAAAACCCCGGCCTGAACCCAGGCTCTTCTTCAGCTCTGATCATTTTGTCTCTTCATGTATTCCTGAATTGAAATATTCAAGCACCTTATTCCTTTCAAGCATCCCATCCCAGGGTAGATGATGAGGTTGGTGTGTTTACAGAGGGTCATGTATTCCTGGCTCAGTTCTTGGCTCCACTTCCAGCAGCCTGACCTCTCTGTGCCTCTATTTTCTCATCTGAAAAATGGGAATATTACCAAAAAAAAGGATTCTGTGCTTGCTGTGCTAGAAGCCAATCTTGGCCAGGTGCAACAGCTCATGACTGTAATCCCAGCACTTGGGGAGGCAGAGGTGGGTGGATTACCTGATGTCAGGAGTTCAGCCTGGCTAACACGCCGAAACCCCGTCTCTATTAAAAATAGAAAAATTGGGCCGGGCACGGTGGCTTATGCCTGTAATCCCAGCACTTTGGGAGGCCGAGGCGGGCAGATCACCTGAAGTCAGGAGTTCAAGACCAGCCTGATCAACATGGTGAAACCCTGTCTCTAAAAAAAAAAATAAGTAAATAAATAAATTAGCCGGGCATGGTGGCAGGTGCCTGTAATCCCAGCTACTCAGGAGGCTGAGGCAGGAGAATTGCTTGAACCCGGGAGGCAGAGGTTGCAGTGATTGTGCCATCACACTCCAGCCTGGGTGACAAGAGGGAAACTTCATCTCAAAAAAAAAAAAAAAAAAGTCAATCTCACTGCACTAAGTTTTTGAGACAAAAGCTTTTATTGTGAGTTGATCAATAAGGAGACAGGAGCCTGGCTCAAATCTGTCTCTCTGTGCTGGCTTTAAGGCAGTATTTTTATTAGAAAAGGTTTAGGAGGTGGATTTTAGGATTAATAGGTGATAGGTGGAGGAAAGGGGAGGGCTGAAATGTCTCAGACATCTTTGTCTCACAAGAATTGATGTCAGCATTAAGTGAGGTGGCCAAGGTTGCCGAGGGTCTGGCACACAGAAAGTCATCAATGTTTGTTCCCACACCCATCAATGTCTATTTCTACCTCCATTGCAAATATGGGGTCATTACTACTGGAAATCACACCATGATAGCTATCCACAAAAAGGTTCACTCCCGGGCTAGGGGCAGTGGCTCACACCTGTAATCCCAGCACTTTGGGAGGCTGAGGCGGGCAGATCACGAGGTCAAGAGATCGAGATCATCCTGGCCAACATGGTAAAAACCTGTCTCTACTAAAAATACAAAAATTAGCTGGGCGTGGTGGTGCATGCCTGTAGTCCCAGCTACTCGGGAGGCTCAGGCAGGAGAATCACTTGAACCCAGGAGGCAGAGGTTGCAGTAAGCAGAGATTGCGCCACTGCACTCCAGCCTGGGCAACAGAGTGAAACTCCATCTCAAAAAAAAAAAATAAAAAAGGTGCACTCCCAGAGCCTGGGTTCTGCATATTGATTCCAAGCCACCTGAATCTCCCAGCTCCAGCCCACATTCCTCAAAGGGAAAATCCCGGCCAAAGTGCTGAGGATACAGCTGGTTTTTAAACAAGTCCCCAGGGAGGGTGGTTGGGGCCACAGCCCAGAGCTGACCTGGCCTTTTTTTTGCATCACTGTAAGCAGGAGTGCCATGACCTGATTTGTCTTTTAAAACTCTGGGTAAGAGACAGATTGTAGGGGAGAGGGAATTCCTCCCTTGTTCCTTTTCAATGTCTTAGATGTTCTTTAATTGGGGGTCACAGCTCTACCCTCCTCTACACCCACTCACTGGGCTACTACAAGGTTGGATCTCGAAATAGCCCACCCAACCGCGGAAACCCAGAGCCTACAAGCAACTCAGGGACTTAGAACGAGCCCCGCCCTTCCTGCAGGGACCCCCCCCCGCTCTTTAAGCTGCTGACTGTCAGGTGGGCTGTAAGCCCCGCCTCTCCACAATCAACCCCACCCCTTCCTTCAAAACCCCGCCCCTCCTGTGAGGCCTCGACCCTCGAGGCCGCATCGCTGTCCATCGAGCGGCCGGCAGGAGGCGCCAGAACACAGCCCGCCTTTACTAGTATGTTGGCCCCGCCCCTCTCCTCGGGGGCCCGCCTCCTCGAGGCTTTGATCTGCCTATTGGAAGCCGAGGCCGAGCTCCAGCCCGCCTCTTCTCGCCCGCCCCTCCCCCTGAGGCCCCTTCCTTTCAGGACCTTGTTTCCGCTTATTGGGCGCAGAGGTGCCCGCTCCAGCCGCCTCTTCTCGCCCCGCCCCTCCCTTGGGGGCCCCGCCCCCGCGAGGCCCCGCTCCGTCCGTTGCGCGGCCGGCAGGAGGCGCAGCGGCACGCGCGGGTCTGGGCGCCGGCCCCGGCCAACAGCGGGTGGGAGCAGCGCGGGAACGTGGTGGCGAGGCGGGCTGTGCCTAAGGTGAGTGCGGGGTGCGCGAGGAGTGGCCGCGGCGGTGGGGGTGGCTCGCAGGGGGCGCTGCTCGGCCGCTGCCGGGGGCCCGGGGCGCGGAGGCCTCAGGGCGCGCTCGAGGACCCTCCCAGCTGCGGGTCGGGGCACGGAGGGCAGGCTTGCTCGGTTGCCATGGAAACCGACCGGCTCTCGGGCCCCGGCCTGGTCTTGGGGGCTGCACTCGGAGACTGGCGAGTGCAGGCAAGGGCTGCCCAGACTTCGGGGGTCCGGGAGTCCGCGCTGCTGTTCCCCGCGAGCCCCTGAGTCTGACCGTCTGCGCTGGCCCCGGACCCTGAACTCCAGGAGACTATCGGCCCTCAGTTTCCCGGCTCTGCCCTGGAGGGGGACGTTTGTCTCGGGGAGGGCGCCGCGAGGGAGCTGGCCTCAGGGTTTCGTGCGCTCTCGCACCTGGGCCGGCGAGACGCCGCCCGCACGCACCCCTTCCCGCTTGCAGCCCGATCCCCACCCGTGCGCCAGCTCAAAGCCTTGTTTCCCGGTTATTTCTGTACCATTTTCAGCCCCTCGACAAATACTGCATTCAAGAAAACAGATGCCGAGCCGAGCCCCTGTGGCCCCGCAGGAGGAGCCCGTTGGTGGGGTTGGCAGGACCCTGGCAGGGCTGTGGACCTGCCTGCGCTGCCCTGTCGCCTGTCAAGTGTTTGGCTAATCTGAATTGCACAAAAGAATTTGATTGTTCATGTCCCCGGGTTAACGTGGGCCACCTCTTGCGAATTCCAGACAAGAACCAGTCTTGAAAGTCCCTTTTGCTGGGGGGCAAGTCAGTCCCCTCTCCAGCACCTAGCAGGTCAGCATTAAATCTGATGGAATTATGTTTGCGTTTGAAAGCGTGGCTCCGGCTGGGGCAGTAAAAATAGGATTCATGGAAGGAGGGCAGAGGGCAGGGTGGGTGAAGCCTGCTCTTGGTTTTCCCTCTTGCTGGAAATGATAATGGATTCCACATTGTCCTGTTGGAGCAGAGAGGTCACTCCACCCATGTCGTCAGCGCAGCCCTGACCTCACTCCCTGGACTCTCGGCTAGGACTTGAGCTTGTTTTTCATCAGAAACTGGACCCTTCCTTGAGAACAAGAGAAAACATTCTCTAAGAGCAGCACCAGCCAGCGCCCCACACCCTCGCTGTCTGAGCCCTGAGCTTTCCCCACGTATTTGTGTCACAGAGGAGCAAATGGGGCAGAAGAAGCTGGTCACACTTCCAGAAAAACAGATCTGGTTACCCAGGGTGTGCAAGCGCTCTCTGGGTTGGATTTTCCTGCACTCCTCTTGGCCTTTTAAAAAAACGAGTCCATCCCATTCTCACAAACAGGCCGGGCCCCGCCTTCGGGGATTCGGAAGCTGGCTGCGTGTGAGCAAAGGGGCACCCTCTGGCCTGGCGAAGGGAGGATGCCCACACGGGGAGAAAGACTTTCTGAAAACCCCAAAACAGATAAGGTTTGTGTGCACAGGGACTTCTGGGGGCTTAAGAAGGAGTTACTGGAAAGGAGTGAATCACATTCTCTCTGCTTACATTTTCTCCTGTCTCATGATGCTGCTAACTCTGCCTCTGCCTTCGAATCCCGCTCAAGTTTTCAGAGAAACTGCTGGAAAAGTGGGGGTGGGGGCATGCAGGAACGACACTGTGGAAGCTAAAGCTTCCAAGGCCCTGGGAGGGGACCTAGCAGTCGTGTGTTTGTAATTTTCCATTTGTTTTTTATTAAGGAAGAATTATGTAAATGTCAGACCTTACAAAACCTAGATCCACCCCTGGATGCCCAAATATCAACTCATTTCTCCATTGTATTTGGGGGCCTTTTTATAATTTTGGTCTTTTTTTTTTTTTTTTTTTTGAGACTGAGTTTCACTCTGTTGCCCAGGCTGGAGTGCAGTGTTGCGATGTCGGCTCACTGCAACCTCTGCCTCCTAGATTCAAGTGATTCTCCTGCCTCAGCCTTCTGAGTAACTGGGACTATAGGTGCACACCATGCCTGGCTAATCTTTTATTTTTATTTTCTATAGAGATCAGGATCTTGTTATGTTGCCCAGGCTAGTCTTGAACTCCTGACCTTAAGCCATTCTCCCGTCTTGGCCTCCCGTCTTGCGTTTTAAACACTTGCCTCTGCTTTTCGTTACTTTTCTGTGACGTGGGCTTTCTCCTGCGTGGAAGGGGCTTCCCCAGTTTTTGGTGTCATGTTTACATCAGCATTCAGACTTCATCGCCAGAGGCAGAGGTTTCCTGAGCCACAGTTGCCTGGTGGCAGAGGCTGTACTGTCCACCACCTGGAGTTTGGCTTGGCACCCTGGGTAACCTCCTTTGGAAATGTCCACTATGAGAAGGCAGTGGCTGATCCTTTGGCAGTGTGTACTGGCTGGAGGCTTCTAAGCCGGGGCGTCTGGAGAGGCGCTTGTGGGCGCGTTTGTGCAGCTCTCGTGGATGGTTAATAAGTGCTGGCTGGAGAGGCTCTTTGAGGGGTTTTGTTCTCTGATTCCGAGTACTCACTTTGAAAATGGACCACAGGAGGCTGAGATCAGACTTGAGGGCATTTTGAAGCCGCCGGTGTGGTGTGCCCAGGCAAAGCCACACATTTGTGACGTGAGCACTGTCTGAAAATACTTTTGTTGTAAATTAAATCGAGGCCTTTGACGAGTCCATTGGGGAAGCTGCAGCCGACTCTGAGCCTCTTAGGATTTGACAAGGAGACTCGTTGCACTGTCCTCAGAGGAAGAGAAACAAAGGTTTTCCTCCTTTCCTCCTTTATGGCCTGGCTCACTGGGGCCAAAGAGAACCAGGAGGCTGCGTCTATCTGCTCATGACTTGTACTGCGATCTCCACGACACCTGTTACAGCAAGTTCACGTCTTCAGAAAGCCAGGCTCAATGAAAGCCTTTGCCATGGTGAACTGCCAGCAGTGGGCTGTGGGAACAGAAGAAGTGGCAGCCACCCACCCTGCAGGGCGGATGTCCGTGTTCACAACCCAGTCTTTGGGTGCAAAGCTGTTGGAAGTATTTTTGAAGAGTTCAAGGTCCTTGGAGAAAGTGCAGCTGCTGGCCAACCTGGACTGGTTCTGGAGGAAATGCGTGGTGGTCTGATGTCAGGAGTCATCCATGACAGCTCTGGTTAGCAGTGAGAGGCTCCAGAAAAGATGACCGATGCCTCGGTGATATTAGAAAGAGTCCAGTCTGCAGTGTCAGCTTTGGAGGCTAGGACAGTTCCGCTGTTTAGTTCCCTAAGGGAGAGAGTGACTCCTTGTCTTTGGAGGGGTTCCCTGGTTGCTTTCTCTAGCCCTTGGCAGCCACCGTCCTTTCTAGAAGCCTTCTGCAGTGCCCACCGCGTGAGGAGTGACTCAGGCCTGGACAGTGTCAGTTGACTGCTGCTGAGTTTAGTGCTGACCCGGGTCGTACAGGCAGGTGACCAGTGACCCAGGCCACTCTTCCCAGAGCTTTCCAGAAAACAGGCTTTCCTCTGGGCTCATTTGTCTGCCGCCTTTGTCTTTGGTGAGAACGTGAGCACAGAAGTGGGCTGCAGGAATCAGGAGATATGTGCGCTGTTTTCCAGCATTTCCCTGCGTTGCATTCAAGCCTCATCTTTTGCAAATCGGAGACCTGCCTTCCTTTTTTTCTGCCCTCCTGCCCCCACAGAGGTTCTGGAGGGAGACTGAGAAACCCCCTGGAACTCCTGGCCCTGGACACACTAAGGACATTGGAAGTGTGATTGTATGACACGCCAATGTGTCCCAAGACTGTTTTCTAGTTTCCCCAGGAGACTGCATCTCTGTGGCCTGGAGCGCTGGGCACCCTGGCCTGTGGTGGGCGGGATGCATGCATTCCAGCCATGCCTGCACTGGCTCTAGAGGGGCCCTTTGTGCCTGCTGTGCTTGTGAGGCCACTCAGCGCTGCGGTCTCAGGGAGCGTCTCCTTCAAGCCAGGACAGGTCTCTTGCCCAGAGGGGTAGATTCTGGGGTTTTGTGTCTGGAATGTCTGATGGTTGGTTATGTTAACGTGGCTGCGATTTGCCAGTTTTCCTGGCTCCACTGTGTTTGTGATCCATTTCCCGCATCGCAGCCTGTGGTGGAGGAGACATGGGGTTTGTGGAGAAGCGAAGCTTTGCCCTTGGGCTGCCTGCTGCTCTTCTGTGGCTGTGGCGGTGCCGGGGGTGGCTCTGGGTGGGACGTTCCTTGATGCTCACCGCACGTGGGCATTGTGCCCAGCACTTCCCAGAAATCCAAGCCCCACAGTGGAGTGTATCTTACTGTGGCGACCTCATCATGTTTCCCAGTAATGGCTTTCCTTGAAGGACATCCAGCCTGTTTAGACCTCTCTGTCTCTGGTGGCCCTGAGAGCTCCAGCCACATCCTTTACTCAGGTGCTCTATGAGGATTGGGCCCCTGGTGGCAGGTCTGTGGGGCCAGGATGCCCACGGCCTGTTATGACCATTAGGTTTTCAGATGTGGTCTTGCTCTGTTGCCCAGGCTGGAGGGCCATGTTGCGATCATAGCTCACTGCAACCTTGAAGTCCTGGGTTCAAGCCATCCTCCAGCCTCAGCCTTCAGAGCAGTGGGTACTACAGGTGCACGCCACCACACCTGGCTAATTTTTTAATTTTTTGTAGAGACGGTGTCTTACTATGTTGCCCAGGCTGGTCTGGAACTCCCAGGCTCAAGTGATCGTCCTGCCTTGGCCTCCCAAAACGTGGGGATGACAGGCAGGAGCCACTACTTGTGGCTTCATTTGCTACTGGTGCTTGTGATGGGTGGCGCTAACCTCTCTCACTTTTTCTCCCAGGCCACGGCTTCCTAGCATCCTTTGGCTGAAGCCCCCGGTCCTTGTCCATGAAGCCTCACCCACCATGTTTTATGGGACGCACTTCATCATGTCCCCACCTACCAAGAGCAAGCTGAAGCGACAGAGCCAGCTGTTGTCCAGCATGCTGTCCCGGACGCTGAGCTACAAATACCGGGACCTGGATTCCACCTTCTCCAGCCTGGGTGCCAGCGACGACCCTGCTGAGCTCTCCACCCAGCTCTCGGCCCCTGGTGTCCTGAAGGTGTTTGGGGACAGTGTCTGCACAGGAACTCACTACAAAAGTGTCCTGGCTACTGGCACTTCCAGTGCCCGTGAGCTGGTGAAGGAGGCACTGGAGCGGTATGCTCTGGACCCCGGGCAGGCCGGCCAGTACGTGCTGTGTGACGTGGTGGGCCAAGCCGGTGACGCTGGGCAGCGATGGCAGGCCCAGTGCTTTAGGGTTTTTGGGGACAATGAGAAGCCCCTCTTGATCCAGGAATTATGGAAACCCCGAGAAGGTTTATCCCGGAGGTTTGAGCTGAGGAAGAGGTCGGACGTGGAGGAGCTGGCAGCCAAGGAGGTGGACACCATCACGGCAGGTGAGGAGGGCGGCAGGTTCAGGAAGAGCTGTGGGTATGAGTGCTGAGAAGGCCAGCTGGGGGAGGGGCATAAGGAGTGGCGCAGGGCCGCTCATGGGGCAGGCTCGCTCTGCGGTAGGCAGTTGGAGGCCGTGGCCTGGATGTTTGAAGGCTTCCTCTTTTGTTTTCTGAGACAGGGTCTTGCTCTGTTACCCAGGCTGGAGTGTAGCGGTACAATCACAGCTCACTGCAGCCTCAAGCTCCTGGGATCAAGTGATCCTCCTGCCTCAGCCTCCTGAGTAGCTAGGACTTTAGGTACATCACTACACCCAGCTAATCTTTTTTTTTTTTTTTTTTTGAGATGGAGTCTTGCTCTGCTTCCTGGGTTCAAGCGATTCTCCTGCCTTAGCCTCTCAAGTAGCTGGGTTTACAGGCATACACCACCATGCCTGGCTGAATTTTATATTTTTAGTAGAGATAGAGTTTCACTGTGTTGGCCAGGCTGGTCTCGAACTTCTGACCTCAAGTGATCCGCCCACCTTGACCTCCCAAAGTGCTGGGATTACAGGCATGAGTCACCGCGCCTGGCCACTAATTTTTTACTTTTTGTAGAGGTAGGCGTCTCGCTGTGATACCCAGGCTAGTTTTGAACTCCCGGCCTCAAGTGATCCTCCTACCTTGGCCTCCCAAAGAAGGCTTCCTTTTGAACTCACCATTTTCACCTCAGCTGTCTGTGAAGTCGTAGTTTGTCTACGTGGCAGGAGGCTGGCTGGTGTTCCTCAGTGGCTCCTGATAATTCTTGCAATGTTTGAGGCCGTATCTGTTCTTTTATCTGATCAGATTGTTGTCCAACTCTCCAGCAGTCATCTCATTGACCACAGCAGCCACGCGAGCCTTGTTAAATACAGGGTCAGGGCAAGTCCCTTAGCACGTGCAACCTTGTTGGGGAGTTTTTGGGACAATAAAATGAAAAGACAAATCAAGGAAGCTGTCCCAGGCGAAAACCTACATGGATTGCAGGGTTGCAAGGTCTCCAGAGGTGACCAGGGTGTGCTTGGCATGCCACGGGTCTGTGGGTACCTGGGCGGTCAGAGGCCTTCCTGAGGAGGGCTCAGCCACGGCAGCCGGTCATCGTCCAGTCCAAGGGTGCCTGCTCCAGGCTTGAGAGCCCCATGACCTGGGCCCATTGTTTGTGCCTGGTTATTTATTCAATGGTGGAAAGAAGTTGATTATCTTAATAGGTATGTGTCATAAAAAATAATTTTGGCCCCATGTGGTAGCTCACACCTGTAATCCCAGCACTTTAGGGATTACAAAGTAATTACAAAGGGATCACACCTGTAATCCCAGCACTTTAGGGATTACAAAGTAATTACAAAGGGATCACACCTGTAATCCCAGCAAATTAGCCAGGCATGGTGGTGCACACCTGTAGTCCCAGCTACTCGGGAAGCTGAGGTGGGAGGATTGCTTGAGCCATGGAGGCAGATGCTGCAGCTAGGATCACACCACTGCACTCTAGCCCAGGCAACAGAGTCAGACCATGTCTCAAAAAAAGAAAAATAAAAAGAGTAACTTCAGGGTGCTTTAATTATGGGTCTTAAAGTCTGCTCAGACAAGCACCCCCGACTGTCTGTACGTGGGGGCCCTTCCTCCACGCCAAAGGCCGCTGCTTCTGGGATTTGGTTTTCATCCTGTCCCTGCTGTATCACGATCCAGTGGCCCCTCGGAGGGACCAGTTATCCAATGGCAGAGAAGGGTCCCTCCCCTCCTGATTCAAAAAGACCTTCTGTGAGGCTGGGAAACCTGAATGGGAAGAGGCGCATCCTGGGATGTATTCTGCACAGAAACAAAGGGTCTTCAGTGTCAGACACAGAATTTTAGTCATTCTTCTCCCCTGCGTTGCTGCTGCCAAGCGGAGGGCAAAGAGTGAGTGGGACAGGGCCATCTCAAGGCTGCAGAGTGTGGGCCGGGGCTGCTGCTGTGTGGCCAGGGGTCAGCCTGGCCAGTTGTGAGGCCATTGCGTTCTGCATCACTGGGTGAGGAGGAGCTCTGGGGAAGCCCACCTGCTGGCACCGGTGATGGGTGATTGCCGTTGTAGGACAGGAGGGGCCAGACTGCACATCACAGGAGACAGGAGCTTGTCTGAGGCTTATGCGCTTCTTTTTCTTTTTTCTTTTCTTTTTTTTTTTTTTGTGATGGAGTCTCTCTCGGTCACCCAGGCTGGTGTGCAATGGTGTGATCTTGGCTCACTGCAACCTTCGCCTCTGGGGTTCAAATGATTCTCTTGCCTCAGCCTCCCGAGTAGCTGGGATTACAGGTGTACACCACCACGCCTGGCTAATTTTTCTATTTTTAGTAGAGACGGGGTTTCACTATGTTGGCCAGGCTGGTCTCGAACTCCTGCCCGCAGGTGATCTGCCCACTTCGGCCTCCTAAAGTGCTGGGATTACAAGTGTGAGCCACCATACCTGGCCAAGCTCATGCACTTCTTTTGGTGTCATTCCTGGCACGTTATTCAGGGCAAGTGAAAGTGCCCCTGCTTACAGCCTGTCTAACCTGGTGCTGGTTTTCAAAACCTGCCAAAGAGTCCATCAGGTTGCCCAGCCATACTGACACACTCGTCTGGGCTGGAGCGGGTTGTGTTACCTGCCTAGAGCCAGCGCCCCCTGGGCCTTGGGGACTCATCCTTCTTGCTGACCTTCTTCTCTGGCTGTGGCCCAAGGACTCCTGTGCCCCGCTGGCCATGCCAAGAAGGTTCACAGAGGTGGCTGGGTGGTTTGAGATGGAGCAGCTGGTACAGGCATGCACACATGCTTCCGCTCATACAGAATGGTTATTGAGCCTCTGCATGGAGTCAGGGGAAGGCTAGACTCGGGGGCCCCCATGTGGATAAGCCAGGCTTCGCTGGGGAGGACCCTGCACAGACCCCGCTACCGCCGGACACCCCTGCCCCGTGCCCAGAACCTTTGTGCTAGAGCATGTTCGGTTGTTGTGGTGACACACGGGTACCCAGACGTGGAAATGTCCACACAGGTGTGCACACACGCAAAGTCTCCCACTTGGAACTGTTCCCGCGTGAGGCACCTGTGCGGCCTTTCTGTGGGTTGGAGGTGGCCTCTGTGCGCATCCCGGGAACCTGCCTGAGAAGTCTCTCCCCCTGGCTTGGAGGCATGGAATGGGGAGTGCTGAGCCGTTGTGTCGCCTCCCGCGTCCCCCTGAGTGAGTCTGCAGCCTGCGCTAGGTGCTTCCTCCCTCGCCCAATCGGGAATGACTGAGAGCCAGAGAAGGGGAGGCGGTGAGAAGCTGGGGGGTTGTTCACTGTAGCAGCTTCTCCAGCAGCCATGGGCGCCACCTCCCTCAGGTTGGAGTGATGCGGAAGAATCCTGGTGAGGGAGGCTTTCCTAACACGCGCCGTGTCCTTTCCCTTACATACCCCCAGTGATGGGGAGCTCTGCGCCTCCCAGCAGCCATCTGTCCTGCGCCTCCTTGGGCACTGATGGGGCTGCTGTGGTGCATGTTTGTCCTGAGAGCGGCCCTCAGTGTGGGGCATGCATCACCATGTCGCTGCGGAGGGCGGGGGCCTGCAGTGAAACAAATCCTACTGAAGTGGGTGCTGTAGTTTCAGAAGGACGGTGGGATGGCATCTGCCCTGTCCGCACATGCCAGGGCCCCTTCATCTCCTGCATTCTTTCCCCAGAGGACCCAGCATGGGGCTGTCCCTGCTCTCTGGTGAGAGAACAGTCTGATCTCATCTGGAAAAAGTGGCAAAAAATGGAAGGAACCTTTGGCCTATGCCTGTAGTGTGCACGTGTGTGCATGCGTGTGTCCGTGTGTGCATGTGTGTGTGTCCAGGTGGTGTGCACATGTGTGCCTGTGTGTGTGTCCGTGTCTGTGTGTGTGAACGAGTCTGCTCCAGTTGCTGAACACCATAATGCTGTTTTTCAATAATTTCCAGTTATTGCTCCTGTGGTGAGAATCACACTTGGCCAGGCGCAGTGGCTCATGCCTCTAATCCCAGCACTTTGGGAGGCTGAGGCCGGCAGATCATTTGAGGTCAGGAGTTCGAGACCAGTCTGACCAACATGGTGAAACCCCATCTCTACTGAAAATACAAAAGAATTAGCCAGTCATGATGGTGCGCACCTGTAATCCCAGCTCCTTGGGAGGCAGAGGCAGGAGAGTTGCTTGAACCTGGGAGATGGAGGTTGCAGTGAGCTGAGATAGCACCACTGCACTCCAGCCTGGGTGACAGAGCGAGACTCTGATTCAAAAAGAAAAACAGGCTGGGCGTGGTGGCTCACGCCTATAATCCCAACACTTTGGGAGGCCCAGGCGGGCGGATCACAAGGTCAGGAGATTGAGACCATCCTGGCCAACATGGTGAAACCCGTCTCTACTAAAATACAAAAAAAATAGCCAGGCGTGGTGGCACATGCCTGTAGTCCCAGCTACTCAGGAGGCTGAGGCAGGGGAATTGCTTGAACCCGGGAGGTGGAGGTTGTAGTGAGCTGAGATCATGCCACTGTACTTCAGCCTGGTGACAGAGCAAGACCCCATCTCAGAAACACACACACACACACACACACACACACACACACAAAACAGAGTTACGCTGGTCTGTGTTGGGCTAACAGGTTGCAACATTTCAGAGGAAGCATTTTGCCAGAGCCTCTCAGGCCTCTGCCCTGCCCCTTCACTGGGACTCCCCTGCAGAGTCAGGTGGGGAGGGTGAATCAGCCAGGCGCTTCCTGCCGGAGGTCAGTCATCATTTACTTTACTGCGTCCCACCTGCAGAAATGCACACAGGCACTTTGGGGGTTTGTTCTCCATAAACATTGCCTTTCATAGCCGCCAGGCTCCCCCTGGTTTCCAGAGTCACAAAACCTAGAGGGTCTCTTCCAGGAGAAGGCTGGTGCCGGAGGAGTGAGTGGGCTCAAAGTGGTTCTCACCCCCTTTTCCCAGAAGGCTGGTATTTAGGGCTGGTGCCTCTCGAGGAGAGGGCCTGGGTCCCGTCATGGAGATAAGACAGCAGTCACTTAGGCGTACTGGGGAGGGGTGATGGGAGGGCCGTGTGGCTCTTGTCAGGACTGGGGAAGGGTGAGAGGAGGGTTGGTTTGCCTTTGCAGCAGGAGTGAGAGTCTTGGGAAGGCTTGTCCTTCCTTGCTTTCTCCCTTCTTCCATTACATTTTAGGTGGGGGCATCTTTGCTGAGGGAGGTGTTCGTGATTGCAGGGCGTTGAGCAGTGTCCCTGGCTCCTATACGCCCACCCCTAAGTAGTAATAACCAAAGATATCTGCAGACATGGCCAGCTGTTCCCTGGGGGTAAACCTTCCCTCCGTTGAGAGCTGCAGTCTTGGACCTGGCTGCCTGGACTTGGCCACACCAGCCCGTGCTCACTGGGACCGTGTGGCTGAGGGCCCGCCCCAGGCCCTCAGGCCTGGTCCACAGTGGCGACACTCGTCTCTCCCGGGCCCCTCTTGGATTGGCTAGGGTGCCTGGGAGGCCCAGGGTCTCAGGGATGGTCACGTGCAGAGTCTCAGCATTCGTGCGTTCCTGAAGACAGGGACATCACCATGGCTTTGGATGTCCCCTTTGTAAAGAGGCATCCTAGAGAGTTTGTAAATCAGCCGGCGGAGGTTTAGCCGGGAATGTTCAGGCTAAACAAAGCCTGGGGACACCGCCACAGCACTCACTGGGCTTTTGACTAGAAAACAGCCCATCTGATGTCTGGTAGAGAGTAGGTGCTCATTGCATACCTGGGGAAGGGTTGGTGCCCTGAGGTGAGGAGGCGCCTCTGTGGGTTTCAGCTCCCATGCGTCTGCCAGACTGCAGAGTGGGGTCTGTTTTCTTTGTGTGTGTGTGTGTGTGTGTGTGTGTGTGTGGGAGGGTGGTGTAGGGACCTTGTGGCCATCCAGGAGTATGGATGTGGCTTGAGCGACAGAGGAAGCTACAGCCTTGGCCACCTGGCAGCGTGGTGGGCTGCCCTCTTGCCCCCAGCGCTGCGATGGAGCTGGCAGGCAGGCAGCAGGTCTCTGTTGTCGCTGAGTGCCAGCTCTGAGTTTGCGTTTGTCATCCCACCTTGTCATTCGTGGCAGGCAGGAGGACTCGGCCTCCCTGATGACAGCCAGGGGTATTAAGGCTGCAGGGACTGTTGTGTGCACGCAGGAAGCCGCTGCTGCCTTCCTCTGCTGCCTGGGTGCCGTGAGTTCTGTCCTCTTGTGTCCCCAAACCTTTCTGTAGTGGTTTTCATTTGAAATATTTTTCTTCCGCTATGACTCCGACTTTAAAATAACTCTTATCTTAGGACGATGGAGGTGAGTGGATTGCTTTTCCTCTTTTTACTTGGGAATAATGCACTGCCACTTGACTGGGACTTCTTTTCCAGTGGATTCCCAATGACAGAGTCACCGTGGGAAACGTTCATTTTATGTGGTTTGGCTAAAAACAAAACAACCCCAAATCTTTTTCACCAGCCTAAAACTAGAAAAGTTATTGAGCTTTAAAGACATATTTGAGCATTTCCAATTCAAAGAGAAGATAAAGTCAAATGGTTAGGTGTCAAAGCCAGTTTCATCCTTCAGTTTACTAATTAGACTTTTAAAAAAATCAGTAACCTTCCATTTTATTACAGAAGCACCATTAGCAGCCCTATTGTCCCCTGAGCCGAGTGAGTCCCGGAGTGGCAGCGTCTCCTCTTACTCTGGAGACTGGGGTGACATCCAGCTACATTCCATAAGGGGCCGCTGACAGAGTTAATGTTAACACCAAAAACAGAGGGATGTTGTCACTGGTGTGAGATGTTTGAAAGACGTAAAACAGAAGACAGATGGTAAAGGTGTGGCCAAGGCGGACCTTACAGGGCAGAATTTTAGCCAGCATAGGAAGCATTTAACTGGGGAGGGGGAAGGGCTCCAGGCCCTCTCCCGCCCCCCTCCCCCACCTCTGGTTGTTCAGGCACAGGCCTCCCAGAGAGGCCATTTAGGCATCAGCCTGAAGGCACAGGTGCAAGGAGTGAGGAAGAATCCCAGAGGTTTCTCAATCCCTACATTCTGTGATCCCAAGTTCAAAATTCTTGATTTTCCTTAACATTTTGCCTGAAATTGGGATACCCAAAATGTCAGTATATGTCATGAATAACCAGTGATTTTGTTAACTAAACAGCACTGAACTTGTATTTTCCAAAACCTCCTTGCTTTACTAAAATTGATTTTTAAATTCTAGAAATATATTTAAAAAAATTTATTAGCTAGCATTGTTTAGTTAGTGCAACAGCGTGACCTGTTTCTGGATACGCTTTTGTGTTGTACCAAATATCTTTCTTTTTTTTTTTTTTTTTTTTTTTTGAGATGGAGCCTGGCTCTGTCACCCAGGCTAGAGTGCAGTTGTATGATCTCAGCTCACTGCAGCCTCCACCTCCTGGGCTCAAGTGGTCCTCCTACCCCAGCCTTTTGAGTAGCTGGGACTATAGGCACGCACCACCATGCTCAGCTAATTTTTTGTATTTGCTGTAGAGATGGGGTTTGGTCTTTTTGCCCAGGGTGTTCTGGAACACTTGTCCTCATCTATCCACCTTGCCCTCCCAAAGTGCTGGGATTACATGTGTGAGCCACCATGCCTGGCTGCCAAATTTCAATAAAATGAATAATCTCTTCAAAGCTGTCTTCAAACAGGCAAATATAAAAGCAGAATTTTGAATTTGGTTAAATGGAAATAGAGATCCTACTTTGTCCCATCAACAACGTGAAGCATTTCCAAGAAGTACTAACATATTAGCTGTATTACTCCTAACATGTAAACCATGTTGGCCAGGTGCAGTGGCCCAGTCCTGTAATCCTAGCACTTTGGGAGGCTGAGTCGGGCGGATCACTTGAGGTCAGGAGGTCGAAACCAGCATGGCCAACATGGCGAAACCCCATCTCTACTAAAAATACAAAAAAATTAGCCAGGCCTGGTGGTGGGCGCCTGTAATCCCTGCTACTTGGGAGGCTGAGGCAGGAGAATCACTTGAATGTGGGAGGTAGAGGTTCCAGTGAGCCGAGATTGTGCCACTGCACTCCAGCCTGGGCGACAGAGCGAGACTCCTTCTCAAAACAAACAAAAAAACATGTTAATATCTGTTGGTTCCCAACAGTGACCTATAATGTTGGTTGAAAGATGTTTGGGGATCTGTTTAAATCATATTGAGTACTGTCTCTGTTGATTTTGGAACATATGCTAACATAGAGAATGTTAACTATCAAAGTGTCTTTCGTTTTGATGTTTTAAGTGGCAGAAGTGTTTCCAGAGGTTTCAGATATATGCAGACTGAGAGAAGTAAGCTCGACCTGTATGCTCCTTCTCTGCTGTGCTGTCCTTGAAAGACTTGGTATCTATTTCGTTGTTGTTGTTGTTGTTGTTGTTTGAGACAGGGACTAGCTCTGTTATCCAGGCTGGAGAGCAGTGGTGCAATCATGGCTCGCTGCAGCCTCAAACTCCTGGGCTCAAGCAATCCTCCCACCTCAGCCCCTCTTAGTAGCTGGGAACACAGGCATATGCCACCACACTCGACTTACTTCTTTATTTCATTTTTTTGGTAGAGATGAGGTCTCACTATGTTGCCCAGGATGGTCTTGAACTCCTGAGCCCAGGTGATCCTTCTGCCTTGGCCTCCCAAATTGCTGGGATTTCAGATGTGAGCCACTGCATCTGGCCTGAGTGTCCATCTTTGTGAAAGAGTCAGATTTTCGAATGCCTATGATAGGTTTGAACAAGACAAGCAAAGGTGGGAAGGATTGACCTTATTAGTCTTGAGACATATCTTAAAGCCATGGTGATTGAAACTATGTGGTTTTAGGGGCAGGAAGAGACAAATAAACCAATGAAACAGAATAGAGAGTGCAGACACAGACCAAATACCCTGTGGGAATTGGGTGAGCTACAGCGTGCATCATAAATCCTGGGGAAGGGATTTTGTAAATGACATTAGGATAACTGGCTTCAGCTATATGGAGAAAAAGGAAATGGATCCTTCCTCCAAATGCTTCAAAGACCTAGATGTCAAAAGTAAAATTATATGGCCAAATGAAAGATTTCATAAAGAGGGCTTAAAAAGTACAAACTCGTTGGGCATGGTGGCTTACACCTGTAATCCTAGCACTTTGGGAGACTGAGGTGAGAGGATCACTTGGGCCAGGAGTTGGAGCCCAGACTGAGCAACATAAGAGACTCTGTCTCTACAAAAATATAAAAATTAGCTGTGTGTGGTGGCATAGGCCTGTAGTCCCAGCTACTCAGGAGGCTAAGGTGGGAGGATCACTTGATCCCTGGAGGTTAAGGCTGCAGTGAGCTTTGATCTGTGAGCTGTGATCATGCCACTGTACTCCAGCCTGGGCAACAGGGCAAGACCTCATCTGTTTTGTTCTGTTTTGTTTTGTTTTGTTTTTGAGTTGGAGACTCACTCTGTTGCCCAGACTGGAGTGCCATGGTGTGATCTCAGCTCACTGCAACCTCCACTTCCTGGCTTCAGGCCATTTTCCTGCCTCAGCCTCCTGAGTAGCTGGGATTACAGGCACACACCATTTTTGTATTTTTAGTAGAGATGAGGTTTCACTATGTTGGCCAGACTAGTCTCAAACTCCTAACCTCAAGTGGTCCACCTGCCTTGGCCTCCCAAAGTGCTGGGATTACAGGCATGAGCCACTATGCCTGGCCTGTTTTTTTTTTTTTGTTTGTTTTTTAAGTACAATCTGTAAGAAGAAAAAGTAGATAGATTTGAGTATATCAAAATTGAAAATTTCTGTTTGACCAAGGACACCGTATAGATAAAAGATAGGTGATATACTAGAAGAAAATGTTTGCAATCTCTCAAACTGCTGTGATGAATAACTAAAGTAATGAATGTCTAAAAATTAGCAAGAAAACAGCAAAACACTCACTAGGAAACATGAAGCTGGTACAAGTTTGCAGCAGCTGGACGAAGGTGAAGCCAGAGTGGCTAATACACACGAGAGGGGAGGCCAGCCTCACTAATGCCATTGCCACCCATGGTTGGCTCTGGCTGCACAAAGCTGGACAAAGATTTCGGCTCTGCAACCTCTAGTACAAGGCAAAGAAGTTGTGAGGGTTGGGGATAGCTAATCCATTGGCTGCTGCATGTATACATATATATTATTTAAAAAACAACAGATCAGGTGCAGTGGCTCATGCCTGTAATCCCAGCACTTTGGGAGGCTGAGGTGGGTGGATCATGAGGTCGGGAGTTCAAGACCAGCCTGAGCAAGATGGTGAAACTTTGTCTCTACTAAAAATACAAAAATTAGCTGAGCGTGGTGGTGGGCACCTGTAATCCCTGTAATCCCAACTACTCAGGGGGGATTGCTTGAACTCGGGACATGGAGGTTGCAGTGATCGCAGTGCACCACTGCACTCCAGCCTGGGCGACAGAGCAAGACTGTCTCAAAAACAAACAAACACGACAGTTCATTTCCCCAGAATAAGAAACCAATGATGTCAAAGTCAAGGTTATGAAAGTTAGTTTGCTCTGTCCTGCAGCCATGACTGAATGCCTAATACAAGACAACCATCTTACTAATGTGGGGAACAAGTAAGTGCCGAGAAAGGGCTGCACAGGCTTCTCTCTGCTGTGTGTGGCCATCATGTGCCAATCTTTTGGCACATGCTCTGGTGGATGGATAGGATCATTTTCTCTTTTCATTGCCATTCTGTCCTTGGGAACCCACTCTAGTGTATTAATGAATACCATTCCAACTTACCTTTCATATGTTTGGATTTATATGTATTCTTAGGACATAATATTTTGTATATGTTTAATTTACCTAAGTGGGATTGTGCTATAAAGCCCATTGTTTCTTTTGTAACTCACATTGTGTTATTTATTTTAAAGATAGAGACAGGGTCTCACTATGTTGCCCAGCCTGGTCTGGAACTCCTGGGTTCAAATGAGCCACCATACCTGGCCTCACATTATGTTTTTAACATCTACCCATGGTGCTCTATTCAGTTAATTGCTTTTGACTGATGCATAGTTTTGCATTATATGCCTATACTACATATTCATTCCCCTAAGTACAGACACTCATATTGTGTATAGCTTCTTCCTACTGAATAATGGTATTCATTAATAACTATGTCATTGTTAGGTATGTCTAACAATGATATATCTAACATGACATTGTCAGAACATCCTAGAATGACATACACAAACCTAGATGGTACAGCTTACTACATACATAGGCTGTATGGCATAGCCTGTTGCTCCTGGGTTACACACCTGTACAGTATATTTCTGTATATCGAATGCTAGGGGTAATTAGAACACAACAGTAAGTATTTGTGTGTCTAAACATATCTAAACAGAAAAGAAACAGTAAAAACACAATATTATATTCTTGTAGGGCCATCATTGTATATATGGTCTGTTGTTGTTCAAAACATCATCATGTGGTATATGACTGCAACTACACATTGTTTTATGTGCAAGGAAGAAGAAGTACAGCCGCTAATTTAGAATGGGGGTTAGAAATATTCACTCTGAAGAGGTGAAATGTAAGCCAGTCTCAAAGATGACAACACACTAACCAGGTGGAGAGCAGTGGGCAGTTGGTGGGACAGGAAGAGCATTCTGGGCAGAGAGAACAGCATTGTGAAAAGACCCAGGGATGAGAAAGAATGAAGCAAAGGCAGGCACTGCAAGAAGGTCGTTGCAGCTGGTGCAAAGGGGAAAGCTGCGGAAAGTACGGCCAGATAGTCGAGGGAAAGAGCAACCTGGCTTGTTAAGTATTTTGGATTTTACACTGTATATAATGCAAGGTCACTGGAGGGATTAAAAGACTGTAGCTCCTAGGTGGAGAATACTTTGAGAAGGTCAGTAATAGGAGATTAATTCAGTTGTTGTAGAAGTCAAAGTGAGAGTTGATGGTGGCTTCGACTAGAGTTATAAGAGAATGGGTAGAAAGCAGTAGAGGGATTTTAAGTATATTCTGGAGATGAAATCAACAGAACTTGTAAACAAATTGGATGTTGAGGATGCAGAAGAAGGAGGTGTCCAGAATGACTCCCAGGTTTCTCATATGAAGAGTTGGGTAGAAAGAGATGCCATTTCCTAAAATGGAGACTACTGAGAGAGAAGCAAATTATGGGAGGAAGAGTTAGAGTTCTCTTTAAACTATGTTAAGTTAGAGACATCCAAATATAGGTGGCAAACAGGGGCAGTCAGATAATATGGATCTGGAGTGCAGAAGAGAGTCTGATTAAAAGTATTTGTTTGTAATTAATTTGTAAGTAGGTGATATTTAAAGCTGTGGAAACCAGTAGATTACATAGTGAATGTACACACAGTGAGGAGAAATGAGGGCTTAGAATGGAAACTGGAGGAACTCCAACATTTAGAGGTAAAATAAAGGAGGAGGAATCAGCAAATCCAACTGAGGAGTGGCCAGACATGTAGAAGACAACATGAAGAGTGTGGTGTCACAGAGGCCAAGATGAAGCTACGATAGGTCAAAAAGGATGGAAATCAATGGGGTCATGGATTGGGCAACGTAGAGGTCACTAAAGACTTCTGATAGCTGTTTTTGAGCATGCAAGCCAATGTTGAAATGGGTTGAAAAGAGGGTATTTATATTTCTGGCAATATGTGGGATTAATTATCCTGGAAAATCTTTCTATGTAAAGTACCTGGAAATGTTGGATAAATATAGGAAATCATTAAATAATTCATAGCTGAGTACCCAAGAAAATAAAGGAAATCTCTAGGAGTGGGGAAAAAAAAAGGAGATACCTTGAAATCTCAGAAATTTAGCAGATTCTGAAACTAGAATTGCCCTAGGAGCATTTGCCAGTCTTAGAAACTGAGAAACTTAAGTTTAACAGCTGTCCAAGAAGAGACAGAAAGCCCTTGGGACCTTAAAAGGCAGGGAGTTAGAACTGAGACCCCTCCAAATACAGTTGGAATCCTCGAAGGCTGACACACTGAGTGAAAAATTGGAATAGGAAGAATCTGCTACCTCGTGAAAGGAGATGACAAAGAAAGTTCTCCCTCTTGACCTGGGTCGGAAAAACTAAAGACTATTCCTTAGAATTGAAAACCACATGTCCTCTCCCATGTATTTGGGGTTCAAAATTGCACCACCTACATGTTGTAGATAATCCGTGGATAAGAAATTACATTGTATGCAATTTGATAGTGTACAAGAACATCTGTTGGAAACAAAGCAAATCCTCTTTGGAAGGACACATCCTCTACACAGGCATTCCAAGTCACACTAGAAATGAGCTCACAATCTAAAATTACAAGACACATAGGTAATGCCACTCTGAGTTCTTAACAACAAACTATAGATTTCTCAAGAGCATTCGGAATTGGAATCATTAGTTACAGAATACTAAATAAGTATGTTTAACACGTTTAAAGAAATAAAAGGTGGGGGGAAAAGCAGAGAAGCTTGGAAAAGAACAAAATAGTGTTTCTAGTAATAAAATAGAAGTATTTAATTGGATATTTCCATGATGCTTAAACAGCAGACTAAATACATTGAAGAGAGGACTTGGCAGTCATCTGGCATCACCCAGAAAGACACATGGCTTAAGAGGCATGGAGGACAGAGTGAGAAGTGTCTAGATGAAGAGAATCAGGAGACAGGTGGGAGAACATATTCCAAGGAAGTGCCTGAGATGCTGCTGGAGATCATGAAAAGCATGACTTCTTATTTGGGAATTACAGTGTATCCTAGGTGAGATTATTAAAGAGAAATTTACCCCTGGACACACAGTGGTGGGATCACAGGGCACTAGGGACAGAGACTTTTACAGCTGCCATAAGAAAAGACAGAGGAGCAGCACTTAACTGAGCTGCGGAATTCTCAATGGGAACCAGAGGCCAGCAGAATCCTGCCTTTAAAGCATGGCCAGAATAGAGCTGTCGACCTCGAATGCTGCCCCAGCTAAAACAACGTCCATAAACGGATCAAGAAACAAGACAGGAGCTGCTTTCCACCAACGAGTTCCCACTGAAGGGGTGTCTGGACATCCAAGGATGTATGTGAGGGTGAAGAGGGCTGAGGGTGCCCTCAGAAAGGATGCACATCTGAGCTGTCAGGAGACTTGGGGAGCAAAGAATTGGATGGGTAAAGCTGGGCAAATACGTAAAATAGTGGTAATAAAGGGTCGAATTTGGCCGGTTATAGACCACTTGAGCCATGCCCACCCACGTCTTGAGCCCACCGCATTGTTGCGGGGCCCAGCCCAGAAGGCCGTGGCTCCCATGAACCCTTGCGCCAGCTGCCGGTGCGCAGGCACCCGCGTGTGCGCGGTCGGTTCTGGAACGCGGCCACCGAGGGGTCTGGCGCCATGTTGGGGCCGAGGGGAAGGAGGGGAAGCACTTGAAGCCGCGGGCGCGCAGCGGGAGCGGGAGTGGGGTCAAGACCAGGGCTGCTGGAGCCCTGCCCTTCCCACCTCAGCGGATCATGACCCGGTTGGGGTGGTGGGTGACGTGCCCTGGTGGGGCGGGCGCTGAAAGATGATGCCGTTTCCGGTGACATCCCAGGGAACACCGCAGCCGGCGAAGCGCTATGGCATCTCCTCGCCGATCAGCTTAGCGGTCCCCAAGGAGACGGACTGCCTCCTCACCCAGAGGCTAATAGAAACCCTCAGGCCCTTCGGGGTCTTCGAAGAGGAAGAGGAACTGCAGCGCAGGATTTTAGTTTTGGAAAAATTAAATAATCTAGTAAAGGAATGGATACGCGAAATCAGTGAAAGCAAAAGTCTTCCGCAATCTATACTTGAAAACGTTGGAGGAAAGATTTTTACATTTGGCTCTTACAGATTAGGAGTACATACGAAAGGCGCAGATATTGACGCCTTGTGCATTGCACCAAGGCATGTGGATCGAAGTGACTTCTTCACCTCTTTCTATGCTAAACTGAAACTACAGGAGGAAGTAAAAGATTTAAGGGCTGTTGAGGAGGCATTTGTGCCAGTTATCAAACTGTGTTTTGATGGGATAGAGATTGATATTTTGTTTGCAAGATTAGCACTACAGACTATTCCAGAAGACTTGGACCTAAGAGATGACAGTCTACTTAAAAATTTAGACATTAGATGCATAAGAAGCCTTAACGGTTGCCGGGTAACCGATGAAATTTTACATCTAGTGCCAAACATTGACAACTTCAGGTTGACTCTGAGAGCCATCAAATTGTGGGCCAAATGCCACAATATCTATTCCAATATACTAGGTTTCCTCGGAGGTGTTTCCTGGGCCATGCTAGTAGCAAGAACTTGTCAGCTTTATCCAAATGCAGTAGCGTCAACTCTTGTGCGGAAATTCTTCTTAGTATTTTCTGAATGGGAATGGCCAAATCCAGTGTTACTGAAAGAGCCTGAAGAACGGAATCTTAATTTGCCTGTATGGGACCCAAGAGTAAATCCCAGTGACAGGTACCATCTTATGCCTATCATCACACCGGCATACCCACAGCAGAATTCCACGTACAACGTGTCTGTTTCAACCAGGATGGTCATGATTGAGGAGTTTAAACAGGGACTTGCTATCACACACGAAATTTTGCTGAGTAAGGCAGAGTGGTCCAAACTCTTTGAAGCGCCAAGCTTCTTTCAAAAGTACAGGCATTATATTGTACTTCTGGCAAGTGCACCAACAGAAAAACAACATTTAGAATGGGTGGGCTTGGTGGAATCAAAGATCCGGATCCTGGTTGGGAGCTTGGAGAAGAATGAATTCATTACACTGGCACATGTGAATCCGCAGTCATTTCCAGCACCCAAAGAAAATCCTGATAAGGAAGAATTTCGTACAATGTGGGTGATTGGGTTAGTGCTAAAGAAGCCGGAAAACTCCGAAATTCTCAGTATTGATCTCACTTGTGATATCCAGTCTTTCACAGATACTGTTTATAGGCAAGCAATGAATAGTAAGATGTTTGAGACGGGTATGAAAATTGCTGCAATGCATTTAAGAAGAAAGGAACTTCATCAGCTGCTGCCTCATCATGTGCTTCAGGAAAAGAAAGCACATTCAACAGAAGGTAGAAGATTGACAGATTTGAATGACAGCAGCTTTGATTTGTCTGCAGGTGGTGAAAACAGCATTTCTGTGCCTTCATCTACTAGCACTGTGAAGACAGGCCCATTGATGAGCAGTTCTCAGGGTAGAAACAGTCCTGCCCTGGCTGTAATGACGGCATCTGTGGTGAACATACAGGCTACTGAAATTTCCTTGCAACGGGTGAATACCAGTGAAAGTTCAGGGGCTGCATTAAACGAAAGTATTCCTCACGCTGTCTCTCAACCTGCCATGGCTCCATCACCAAAGCCCATGGTCACCAGAGTTGTTTCTTCAGCATGTCTCATAAGCCACCCAGACCTTCAGGAAACGCAGCAACAAACATATCTAATGCTGTAGTTGGAGTCTAGAGGATATTCTTGCTTCATAAAGAAGAAAGGACCAAGAAAACCTAAACAAGAGAAACTCAATACAAAGACAAGTACAACTCCATTAGAAACAATTCAGACAGCATCTTCTCTGTTGGCCTCTCAGGGAACTTCAGTACAGATCTTTCCAGTATCCCTGTTCTCCTTGCAAATCCAATTCCTGTTATCAAGAATCCAGTAAAACAGGTTGAGTGGATAAAAACAACCACAAGGGTCCATCAACAATATCTGCCAACTCAGCCTGTTGTCTTCAAATACTAAAGAAGGAGAATGAAGGATACAGGACTAGATATGACTTGAAATGGATTTAGGCTCCTTTGGTAACTTCCTTTACTGGGCTAGTCTCGATCAGAAGTCCAAATTAGTATGTGACAGCTAGAGGTACTGTTATTAATGTGTCAGCAACAGTTACATTAACTATTTCAAAACTGCCCTTAAAAAGAAAAAACTTTCCAGCTATATTTGTGCCTGTGACCGACATCTGGACTGGATTAATGTTTGATGCATTGTTGGGAAAATTTGAATACAAACTGGTATCAGAATTCCTTACGCTGATGATGCACTTTATATTTTTTGTTAGAAAGTACAACTAATTTTAGATTCTTCAAATTGGTGAATTTTATTTTTCCCTGAAGAGGTTTCTTCACTATTGATCTTAAAATTGGATGCCACTGTGCAGTGGTGTACTGTACTTCAGAGAAAGCATAGAATTACATCTAGCTCAGTCCCTATGAGGTAGCTGTAACCCTTTAAAATGAAATGTCAACTTTAAGGTGTGTATTTGACATCAAAACAATCATTAGTAGGTGTTTGGTTTTGATGGCACACTATGGAGAAATGATACACTGGTTTTATCTGTAGAACTGTTTTAGAGAGTAATCAACAATCAGATACTTTCTTTGAGCTAAGAAAGCTCCATATTATCTTGTCCTCAATCATTAGTCCTAAAACAAAAAGGCTTTTTGCCTCCCCCTCTTCTCTTTGCTTGTATGCACAGAGTATGCTTATGTGTCATTTCACACACACACACACACACACGCACACACACACACGAATAGTATTTTCTAAACCATAATGTAAAACTGACAATCCTGTGGCCACGTGGTACAAAACGCCAAATTTTGGTTACCACAAAACTCCACATTGTAGCAAAACTTTACTAAATATATTGCTTGTGAGATGTGTTTCTGATCTTGGATGACCATTTGATCTCTACATTTGAGAAGTTTTGTGCGTTCCACAGAATACCTCCTGATAGGAAAGTTAATTTCCAGTTTCACACATAAGCAAAAAGACATTTTCTCCAAGAATTTTAAACACATTTTTATTTTTAAATGACTTGTCAAAACTCATCTATAAATTTTACATATAGAAACATATAAAAGTAATTTTTAGCAAGCACTTGACATCTTACTGGCTTTCTGCTCTTCTGTTTTAGTCTACAAAAGATCAGCAATACTTTAAGTTGAAAAAAAAAAGATCCCTTGTAATTAAGCAGTAGAGCATCTATGTTTAGGAACTATGAGAGACAACAGATGTGGATGAATGAAAGTTTAGTCTTTCTTAATCTAGACAGCAAACTTAACAGTCTCTCTATTAGCCTTGCTTTAACCCCTTCCCTCCCTCATCTAATTGCAGTTTCATGTTAAACTGCAGTTACTGAAACTCTTTTCCTGTCCTTCTGGATTAATTTTCCAAAGTTGGAATATAGTCATTTCCTATAAGGCTGTACATTACTTGAGACTTTTCTTTCACCATTACCTTCTGATGTCTAGTATACGATATTTCTTTTTTTCACATCTTTGCCCTTTCACCAGAATAATAAATCCGGTGAAGTGTGCACAATATCTGTATTTTGAATGGCTATGGTGTTAGGTTGAAATGGCCAGGCACAAATTTAATCTGATCATTTTGTTTACACATTGAGAAAAAAATTTGTTTATTAAACATTACCTGTAACTGTACCTGTTTTACCAAGCTGGAACCTTGGAACTTTTTATTTCTAATTTTTATTACCTGAATGTGAGACTGTTTTTTCATGTGATGTATATAGTGAGTGGAGTTTGCTTTGTTTTATAGTATCTATACTTCTGGTATTTTCAAGCACTGCTTTGAAAACAGATGACTTATTTCTCCATTAAAAACGCAATAAAAGTAATGGCAAAGTGAAACTAAAATACTGGACAATAGTAACATTTAAATCTGAGATCTGAACTCAGATGTACTTACATTGTTCTGAAGGAGGGTAGAGACACTGATGAACTTTTCGACATTACTAAGTCTAGAATGAAATAATGTTTAGGGAAACATGAAAAGGTTAAAATTTTGAGTCAGTAAAGGTGAAAAATGAAGCTAAGCTGAATCCAAAAGAAGGCAGGAAAGAAAGGGGGGAAGCATACCAGAAAATAGGGTAAAAAGAAAACACACTCTATAGTCATGGAAATGAAACCAAATATATCTGTCACTACAATAAATGGACCAAATTTCCTGACTAAAAGGCAGAGATTGTCAGATTTCATGGGAAAACCAAGTCCAAATGTATGCTGTTTTACTTCTGAGAGACACATCCAAAATAAAAGAATGGAAAAAAAAAGGCATGTTAAGAGAAAAGAAGCTGGTATAATAACAATATCATTTAAGTAGATGTTAGAGCAAAAATAATTATTAAAGACAAAAGGACCATGGATTGATGATAGAAGACCTACTGCATCAGGAAAACGAAACAATTTAAAATTTGTCTACACCTGATAAATCAGTCTCAACATAAAATAGCAAACATGAACAGAAATTGCTAAATGTGTTGTTATCATAGAAGATTTCAAAACAGCTCTTTCATTAATTGATATCAAGCAGATAAAAATAGAAGGGAAACAGTTTTTGAACACAGTCCAGTGTAGTGGTTGGTAAATTTTTCCTATTAAGGACCAGATAGTAGCTATCTTCAGCTTTGTGAAGCCATACGGTCTTTGTCACAGCTACTTAACTCTGCTTTTGGAGAGTGAAATCAGTCGTAGACAATATGCAAACAGATGGCCAGGGCTGGATTTGTCACCCATCCCCCCTCAGCCGTTGTTTGCCATCAGTGATCTAGTGAATGTTTATTATAGAACCTTCTGCCCAACAATTGGAAAATGCATATTATTCTCAAGTAAGTATTGGGCATGTACAAAAATTAACCTCATGCTGTATCAAAAGTAATATTTAACATACTTCAAAGTATCTGATTTATAGGACATGTTCTCTGACCACAGAACAGTAAGGTAGAAGTTAACTAACGAATAGCACAAAGAAGACACAAAAAAGCTTGAGCCATAGAAAGAGAGATTGGTACAATTATGAGATTTCGTTCATCAAATAATGAACAGTGAGAAACTGAAAAACAGGCCTTAAGCTGGGAGAAGATTTTGTGATAGCATGAAACTAACAAATGATTACTATCCAGAATATATTAAGGATGGCAAAGGAAAAAGTCTATTTAAAAAGATCAATAGGCCAGGTGCAGTAGCTCATGCCTGTAATCCCAGCACTTTGGGAGGTCAAGGGGGGCAGATCACTTGAGGCCAGGAGTTTGAGACCAGCCTGGGCAACATGGCCAAACCCTCTACTAAAAATACAAAACTTAGCTGGGTGTGGTGGCACGTAGCTGTAGTCCCAGCTATTCCGGAGGCTGAGGCAGGAGAATCGCTTGAACCCAGGAGGTGGGGGTTGCAGTGAGCTGAGATCATGCCACTGCACTCCAGACTGCGTAATGGTGAGAGTCTGTCTTAAAAACAAAACAAAACTGGGTGTAGTGGTTCATCCTTGTAATCCCAGCATTTTGGGAGGTTGAGGCAGGCGTATAACTCGAGGCCAGGAGTTCGAGACCAGCCTGGCCAATGTGGTAAAACCTAACCTTTTGTATTTTTCTCTATTAAAATACAAAAATTTGCTAGGTGTGGTGATGCGTGCCTGTAATTCACAGCTGCTTGGGAAGCTGAGGCATGAGAATTGCTTGAACCCAGGACACAGAGGTTGCAGTGAGCCAGGATCATGCCACTGCACTCCAGCTTGAGCAACAGAGCAAGATGCTGTCTCAAAAAAGGAAAATAATAAAATCCCCAACAACCCAGTTTAAAAAGTGGGCCAAAGAAATGCATAAGCATTTCAAAGAAGAGGAACTAGGAATGGCCAGTAAACATGAAAAGATGCCCAATCTCATTAGTCATAAGGAAAATACAATTTAAGACCAGAGAGGTGTTTTTTAATACAAAAATGAAAAAGTCTAACAAAGTCTAGGTTTGGAGAGGATGAGGAGCGATGGACATTCTAACATGGTGCCACTGAGAGTGAAAACTGTTTTGGCCCCTTTGGGAAACAGTTGGGTCTTATCTAGCAAAGTTGACAGGCCCACACTCTGTGTTCCAATTATTCCACTCGTAGGTCTTCATTATCATCCAGTGGGACACTGATGTACTTCATCTTACTGATTTTCTTAGTCTTTGGGGTGACCAGAGTCTGTGGGACCACAGCCATGTCCAGAACTCTACATACCTAGTTTACCTCCAGTATGCCATGAAATACCATAATGTTCTGTATATGTCGTGGTGTTAGAAAAGTCAGGAAGCACTTGGAGATGATTATGAGAGTGTTTATGTCAATGTTTTGTAGTGGCCTAAAGTTCAAGACAATCCACACAGCCACCAATGAGAGAATGGCTGGATGGCGGCATATTCACACAATAAATAGTGTAAAGTTGTGAAATTAAACCATAGCTACTGCGTCAATGTAAGTGTGTCTTATAATGTTGAGAGGAAAAGCACATTGCAGAAAAATGCAGAGTGTGATACCATTTACATAAGGTTTCAAAATAAGCAAAGTAGAGCAGTATAATTTAGGGTTCCAAACGTGTGGTATAACTATAAATGAAAAATAAGGCCATGTTAAACACGGAATCCAGAGAGTGATTCCCTTTGGTAGGGCGAGAGGTGGGGACAGGCAGGAAGATGTGTTTGGGAGAGGTGATGTGAGCCTGGAAATAGTCTATTCTTTTTAGGTTGGATGGTGGATGAAATGGTGTTCATTTTGTTATTAGTCTAAGTTATAAACACTTTCATATGTGTGAAATATAGTTGAACAACCAATACCAAAGTGATATCTTAACCTCTTTATCAGCAATGACAAAAACCAAACACCACCCTCCCCCGAAGTAAAAGCAAATAAACAAAAACCCCACGTAATGCCTCTTCATCAGTTAGGAATTGCATTTGACCAGGTTAGATTAGCCTGGGCACAATACAGGTTTCTTTTGCCTAACAGTAAGTTCAGGGCTGGTAACGTGGCTTTCCTGGTCACCAGGGACCAGGCTTTTCCTACTTTCGGCCCCATCATTCTAGTTCATGCCTTCTGTCTTCAAGGTGCAGGATGGTTATGGGGGCCACTGCCATCACATCTTCATTTAAGGCAGGAAGAAAGAAGGAAGGGCAAAGGTGTCCCTGCAAACTGTCCACCTATGGAGCTTTCCAAGAAGTCCCAACAGCGGCATCCCCTCATCTTTCACTGACTGCAGCTTAGTCACATGGCTGTGCCTACCTGCAAGGGAGACAGGAAAATGTCGCTTTTCTTAGTTGGGTACATCACTGCAGCAATAAGACAGGGCTTATGCTATTAAGAGGAAGGAGAGAATGTCTAGTAAAAGGCAATGATAGCCTTCTCTTTCACAGCACACATATATTTAGAAGTTCAAAATCACTTCCAAATTACCCCCAGCATCTTTTTTTTTTTTTTTTTTTTTTTTTTTTTTTAAGATTTTTGGGCTTGTTTTGAGGGGGGGGGGGGGGTGGGGGAGGAGGTGGGAGTGGGGGGGGGG
>CAUYLG010020452.1:0-13336 GCA_963573385.1 Cacajao melanocephalus
GGGCAGTAGAACAAGAATCCTGTTCTCTCTCCCTCTTTTTCTTCCTCTTTCTTTCTCTCGTACATTCTTTTTTTTTCTTTCTTTCACTCTCACTTTCTTCTCTCTTTTCCTTTCTTTCAAAAAATAAAAAAAAATAAAAAATAAAAAAAAAAATAAAAAAAAAGAAAGAAAGAAAGAAAATGCTTGTGTCATTTACCACTCAATATATGAACCATAAATATCTCCACTACCTACTGACTCCATCTTTGCATGGTTTCACATTGAAAGAAGTTTAGACCTGCATCTAAAATAATTGAAGAGAAATCTACATTTTTATTGAAGTATCTTAAAAAGCACTAAATGGGAAGCACTAATGAGAAACAAAAATGACTTATTCTCATTTTCCATCCCATGCACTTTTAACATGTATGTGGTACCTGCTCTAAAGTATTTCTCCTCTCCCACTCAAAGTTCTCTAAAATTTCCCACAGTTCAGTCTATTTAGGCTCTGATATTGCCTCTCTTCTCTCTGTCATAATTCTATGATATGTATCAATGTAATCTTTCTGGTTCCTTTCTTTTATCTGTTCTGTCACTACCCAATTCCCCTCCCACCTCCCACTAGAAGCTGATCCAGCAACCAATAATCCTTTCTTGGGTGGAGGATGGGGGAAAGGTTTGCATTTCAAATTCATTTCTTTTGTCTCTGACACCAGTGCAAAGAAAATACCACATTAATTTGAGAGCTAATGATAACTTCAATTTGAGATTTTATATTTCTTGACAAACTCATCTAATAAACAGTTCATACCTAATTAATTTGCTAAAATGAACTGTTTATACACATTAATCAATACATAGTTGCTTTGGATTACCCTCAGCAAATTAATTCACTATTCAAAACACACACACACACATACACACACCGCCACCACCACCACCACCACCACCACCACAACCACCACCACCATCACCCGTTTAATGTTTAGTTTTTTATTTTAATGGAACCAATCTTTTACTCTAAGTACTGTGGTAGAGAGCTTCATCCAGGAAGGAAGCGCTTTAAGCTTCAGGCAGATGGAAAATTAATTTATGTAAAAGTATCTCAGCACCAGTGAAGTTTGGCACATCTAAATCCAGTAAATACTTAGCCTCTGTCTTTTTTTCACCATTAAAACCTGGAAAACAAACCTCCAGGAAAAATGTCATGGTGGGGTGTGGGGGACAGAGCACATTGGTAAATGTAAGTTTAATAAGTCTTCAGTCTTTGTTCCCACAGCAGGGGAACCCTATATGCCACTTGACATGAGGCCATGGGCATGCATGTACATGGATTTCAGAATGTGCCAGTCCAGAGTCCTGGAAGCCAATAATCCCAAGAATGATTGCTACTGAAATCTGCCTGGGTTTTAAGAGCAAGGAGAACAAATAACACAGGCCCATCAAACCTGCAAATATTCTTCTGAAGATATCCATCAGTAGTAAGAAAAACTTGAACTTGATAAGTCAACAAGTGGCCTTCAGGTGGCTGCATTAGGAGTTCCCTATTTGGGGCAGGATATTTGTCTTGCCAGAAACAATGATTACTCATTTTAAACAGATGTACAATCAATCAATCAACAGTGACTAGAAACACCCACAGAAAAAGCCTCTAGTCACAGAAGAAGTACCAGACTGGGAGTTGGGAGACCGTTCTTTTCCTGGCTGTGTCATCAATTACCTGTGTGACCTTGGCCTTGAAGACACCTTTCAGGTCTAATATTCTCTGATATGAACACCTTCATAGTCCATGATTTGGGACCAATGTGCACATGAAGACATTATGTAAGAGAGTGAAAAATAATGATATTTCCTGGCTCTGGGCTTTGGTTCCATCATTTGTAAAATGAGTAGGAGGAGAGGGGGGAATTAAAATGATTTTCTAAGATGCGGTCCAGCTTAAATGTGTGTTTCTGTTTTTATAGAAAGCGCCATACCAGAAGCTCTGTGTAAAGAAGCATTACAAAAAGATCTTCTGCCCACAAGAGGGTTGCAATCCAACTAGCTAGAAAAGATTTACACACACACACACACACGATCAAGTAATTTACAAACAAAATTTTGATAATGTAATATTTGTCAATATTAGCAAGCACTGATTATTTGGAAATGGCTGTTAGAAATAATAGTAACATAGAAAAATGCCAAATGCGTAACACAGAAAACAGTGTGAAGGATGTTAATTCTGCATTCCTGGCCTGGCCACCAGCCCTACTGTATATTGGACTAACTTTTACAAGTGAATCCTGTAACCCACGTTTGCAATCAATGCCCTGGCTTAGGGAATGTGAAATGACATGGCAGTAGTTCTATGTCACAGTAAAGCGTTGCTCCTGCTGCTTGTCTTGAAGTTGTCTTGGTTCCCTTGTCTCCCACCTCATTCATTCATTCAACAGAAATGGTAGGCACTTTGTGGTACTGGGAGTTCAAAGGAAAGTAAGTCTCAACTTAAACATCACTCCTCAAGGATGTTAAATTACATGATGCCTCAATGTAGGGCCCCATAGTTCCCTGGATGTCTCTTGAGTTGCTGCATATATCAGTAGTTCATTCTTTTCTTGTTGCTGAGTAGTATTACAAGATATAGATATATCTGAGTTTGTTCAACCACTCACTCATTGAATGGCACTTGGGTTTTATTTTCCAGCTTTATGCTATGAACATTTGTGTATAGGGTTTGTGTGAACATTAAAGTTACAATTCTCTGGGATAAATTGCCAAAGAGAGCAATGGCAAGTATGTGTTAGTTTTGCAAGAAACTGCAAAACTATTCTCCAGAGTGGCTGTGCTACTTTACGTTCCCATAATCGATGAATGAAAGAGCCAGTCTCTCTGTATCTTTTCTAGCATTTGGTAAAATTACTATTTTATATTTTAACTGTTCTTATAGATTTGTAGTGATATCTCATTGTAATTTAATTTGCATTTCCTTAGTAAGCAATGATGTTGACAATCTTTTCATATGCTTCTTTTGCTATCTACATCTCTTTGCTCACTTCATAATTGGATTGATTTTTTACTATTGAATTTTAGAGATTTTTTACATTTCAAAATATAGGTCTTTTACAGGTGATTTGCAAACATTTTCTTCTACTCTCTAGCATGTCTTTTATTTTCTGTTAAGAGGGTCTTTTGAAAACTGAGGTTTCTGATTTTCATGAAGTTTTATAGTTTTTCCTTTATGAATTGTGGTTTTGGTACCATGTCTTATAACTCTTCACCTAGCCCTAGGTCCCAAAGATATTCTTTTATTTTTTTTCCCAAAAGTTTTATAGCTTTGTATTCTACATGTAAATCCATGATCCAGTTTTAAATTAATTTTTCTATATGATGCACACTTTAGATTGAGTTCATTTTCTTTGCCTAAGGATATCCAACTGTTACTGCACAATTTATTGAAAGACTATCTTTCTTCCTCCATTGAATTGTTTTGCACCAGCAATCAATGTATTTTAAAATTGACTTCCATGAAAGCTGTGGTTCTGGCCCTCACAGAGCTTACAATCTCCAGAGGGAAACAGCAATAATCATAGCACCTTAAGATAAAAGCTAGAATAGGTGTCTACACAAGTTGCTGGGGAAGCCAAGGAGGCTATGCCACAGTGATGGGCTTCCTGTTCACTTCCTTACACCCACACCCCCTTGTGGCTGACTGTCTGTCCTTGAAGTCAGCTCGTAGACTTTCCTAGATTTCTACTCTTTTGCCTCAGCTTAGAATAGTCGAATCTAACCAGCTGCATTGAACAACAGCTACTGAACTATGCTTTCAGGGTTTTACTCCAGATTCCTGCCACTCCAGGTCAACTAGACTCATTCCAGGTCTACTTCTGTCTTGGCCATCCACTGTCACTTAACATACTGTATTCCAACTTTGTCTTGTTTGTTTTGTTTTTGTTTTGTTTTGTTTTTTGAGGCCAAGTCTTGCTCTGTTACCCAGACTGGAGTGCAGTGGTGTGATCTTGGCTCACTGCAACCTCCACCTCCTAGGTTTAAGTGATTCTCCTGCCTCAGCCTCCCAAGTGGCTGGGACTACAGGTGCATGCCACCACGCCTGGCTAATTTTTTTATTTTTAGTAGAGACAGGGTTTCACTATGTTGGCCAGGCTGGTCTTGAACTTCTGACTTCAAGCGATCCACTTGCCTCTGTCTCCCAAAGTGTTGGGATTACAGGCATAAGCCACCATGCCCGGCCATTGTATTCCAATGTGTAAGACCTATGGTTTCTCCCCAATTTTGTTTGGGGTTTCCTGCCCAGACTAAGGATAGTAGGATAGAGTAAAGGAGAGGGAGATGCATTTTCCCATGAGTTGGTGTTGTGCAGGCAACCAGGCAGGTATATTCCAACTCTGGATTAAGGAGACAGTAGACAGAGAAGAAACGGGTGTTTCTTGCTAGACTGACAGCTTACTCTATTTGAGCTCATGGGTCCTTAATGTGTAAAATACACATTAACAACAACAATAATCCATTATATGGCTGAAACTATCTAAAGTGTTGGTCTACATAATTAAATGAATTGGCCACAGAATTGCTCCACTCTCTCCATCTAAGGATTTGTTGGGCACTGATCACATTTAGCTATCTCTGCTTAACTATGTATGATCTGAACTCCTTTGAAGAAAACTCATCCTTGCAAAAACAACTAGTAGGGGTCCTGGCATGGGGGAGTTTCTCTTCTATGGTGACAGGGTCTGCTAGAAACTGAGGAATAATTTTTTTTTGGCCAGGCTAATAGCTAGAAATGTGATTCATCAATTAAGGACTGGGAACACTGGTCCCTTTCATAGCTCCAAATTCTCAGGATGTTAATCAAGCAGAGTCATCCTATTTCCCTGGCAAGCCTGGCATAGAGTCAAGACTTAAAAGGAAAAATTCTAAACATGACCTGTTAGCACCGAAGAACTTTCTTTTTTAATAAGATGTATCCATTAATGAAGCTCTCCTGCTTTGGGATGTTTGCTAATTAATTATAAATGGGAGAGATAATCCCTGTTATGGTAATGCCAGCTGCTGTAACACATAAACTCCAAAATATTAATAGCTTAACAAAATTGAAATGTACTTCTTGCTCCTGTACATGAGTGTTCCTACTTAAAGGTGGGTACTAAGTAATAAATCAGGAACTCAGGCTCTTTCTACCTTGGAGCTCCTGTGGCTTCCAAGATTGTTGACCTGGGGAAGAGTACAGAGAATGGCAATCAGGTATTTTTATGGGCCAGGAGCTCAGATCATTTCTGCTCATATTCTCTTAGGTAGAACTTGGTCTCATGGTCACACTAATTTCAAGGGTGTCTGGGAAAGCAACAAATCTCACTGTGTCCAGGAAGAAGAGCATCAGGTTTGGTGAACACCCTATGGTGTCTGCTATAGTACCTGAAGTAACTGCATGTCAGTGGTCTAAAACCAGATATGTGATTTGCAAAATAACTGGAGATCTTCCAGGGTATATCGTCCCATATAGTCTAGTTTGCTGAACATGATGATGATAAGAGTAGGGTTGTTAATGCAGCAAAGAATTCCTGATGAGCCAGTGAGCTCACTACCAAAACGTGTCTTGCTTCTTTAAATCTGTACATGAGTGGGTGTAGAAACTGGTGAAGTATTTCCTTTATCATTGAAATAAATTAATGATAAGTAGTCATTAGTGTGAGTCTCATCTTCACCCAGAACACTGTGCATGAGTTAAGCAATTCTTCAGAAAGGTGGCATAGTGTAGTGGCTACAAAAACAGCCTGGAATTATACCTGGGTTCAAATTCTGTCATATTTATATATTAGTTGTATTAAGTCTTCTTAATTGCAAATAATCAACTTTAGATAGTTTATGCTAAAATAGGGAATTTATTATAAGGATACAGGGCTGTCTTGTGGAATTCATGTGTGGAAATACGGCTAGAGCTCAAAAGGGCCATAAATCAGGATCTGCAAAGCTGTCACGACACCTCTCACCCCTGCGTCTCTCTTTGCAGCTGCTTCACTCTCATATTCTCTGCCTCTGATGCTTCCCCAACTGCATTATCAGAATCTACTTCCCCAAGCCTGTCAAGTCTATGTGTTCCAGCCACAAGCAGGGACTTGCTATGTGTGAATTCCAACTTCATATTTCTAGGGGAAAAATTTTGTTTGGCTCAGCTTGGGTGATATACTCATCACTGGCCCCAATCAGTAATGAGGTTCTGTCCAAAAATCACTTTCAGAGGTCAGCTTCTTTAGATGTGGGGCTAGCTCTAAGGAGAGACAGAAAGAGAGACACAACTATGCTAGCAAGTATCGTACTTCTCTAAGCCTTCTTTTCTTTACCTGTAAAATGGAGATAATGCTACCAAATCCAAATATTATTTTGAAGATTAAATGAGACAATGTATACAAAGTCTAACATAGTACCAGGCACAAAGGATATTCAATAAACAATGAATTAATGGATGTATACAAACTAACAATGTATTGCCCCATTTATCAGAGACTGCAAGCTCAAAATAAAGTTGGATAAATAGGGAAATTTCTGATATGAAGGTTATTGGGTCTCAATGTTATGCAACCACATTGCTTATGCTGTAGTCATGAAAACCTGAGGTTGTTATGCATTAAACAATAAAAATATTAGAAATTTAAACTTACAGATTTGCAGGCTTGCCAAATTCCACACCTGAGCTTTTAAATAAGAATTTATGGAAGTGCAAATACACCTATTATAAAAAAGAAAACTGTTATTGCTAACTCGTATGATTTAATGTATAATGGGTCAAGCAAATAGCAGTTTTAGAAAAACAATTCATTCCCAGGCCTCCAGACTCCACTTAGTTGTAAGTTCCTATCCAGAGGCAGTCTTTACTGCCCTGTTTTTTACTCTGATCTTCTATGCAAGCAAAATAATTAGAGGCAGAATTCTATCAAACTCTTATGCTGAACCCCATTTGGCTAACACTGTAGACAGCCCAGGTTTCCCTTCGTACTGTCTATCACAATATGAGAGTCTCCTATGGAAAACAAAACGCAGGATCCTCTAAAGCTATAAAAGTCTTGTTCAGAGTTATTGCTGAGTTATCTCTGCAGAATTTTCATATTCATCATGGAGTAACAATGTGAAAATATATTCCTCCCAAAAAAACATCCACTATGCTTCCCTTCCATGAGAAAGTCAACCCTAAAATTAACTTTCTGAAGACACATGAGGATTTGACAGCCAAGCAAATGCCTTTATTGCTATTCCAATCCCAAAGGAACTGGAGCAATTATTCACACTCATCCAGCACACTTGCACTCGATCTCTCCCACAGAAGGCCCCTATCACATCAGTGACACAATTGTCCCTATTTGAAGAGAATATATAAATGGAAGAGGAGGGGATTACAGAGTTTCTTTTCTTTCCTTTTCTTTTCCTTTCTTTCTTTTTTTGAGATGGAGTTTCCCTCTTGTTGCCTAGGCTGGAGTTCAATGGTACGATCTCAGCTCACTGCAACCTCCACGTCCCAGGTTCAAGCAATTCTCCCACGTCAGCCTCCCAAGTAGCTGGGATTACAGGCACCCACAACCACGCCCGGCTAATTTTGTATTTCTAGTAGAGATGGGGTTTCGCCAATGTTTAGCCTTTATAAATCTGCTTATGCTGAACATTCTGACTGGAATCTCCTATCTTACTTCCCTCTGTTTATTGAAGTCTCATCCACCTCAACCTAGACCTTAACCTCTCCACAAAACTTCCCATAATCACTTCAGTTAGTAATTTCTCTACTGTGACATATCAGTTGTTTGGATCAATTGTTAAACCATTAAAATATTAATATTAAAAATGATCATGAAAATGAAAATTGTATTATTCATTTGTTGATAGGTGTCTGTTTAAATAAAATTCTGCATGCCAATAAACAAAATCCTGGTATGCTTTATGAGGGAAAATAAGTCAGTAAGACTTTGGACTGCAACTTCTCAAAGTAAATTGCAAAAAATAGTTAGATTAGTGTTGAATTTCTTATTTGCAACATACAGTAGTTAGTACAACAATATTTATAATTTAGACAAAAGGACCATAATCTAAGAATCCTACACTTACGAATGTGAACAGAGTACAAAAAGTTTTAAAGTCACACAGTGTTTATAAAGGTATATCACCTGTATTTATCCAACTCTTGGTTGAAACTGACAGAAACTCAACTAAGTTACTTCCATGTCCATCGATAGATTTCAGACATGTACTGTTGTTGGTGCATCAGCGAATATCAACTTTGCATTAGCTCTGTCAAAGAAATGTTGGAAAAGTTCATATATATATATATAGACATATGAAAACCAAACCAAAGTAAGGAGGCAAAATTAATATCAGATGAAGTAGAATTCAGAGCAAAAGAATTCATTAGATAGAACAGGATATTTTGAATGACAGAAGGAAACTATAACTGCCACAAACCCTTATGTACCAAGCAAAACAGGAATGACCTGCATAAGGTAAAGACTCTTAGTAATAAAAGAAGAATTTGATAAACCCAAAATCAAAACCATATTTGGGTCCTTTCCAATTTTTGACTATTTTATTCTTATGAATAAATCTGCTATGAACATTTAAGTAAATATATTTGTGGATATATGTTTTTATTTATCATGAATAAATACTTAAGAGTGGGATTGCTGGATCATACAATATGTGTATGTTTAACTATATAAGAAACTGTCAAACAGTTTTCCAAAATTGTTGTACCATGTCATATTCACACCAACAATGTGTGAGTCTCAATTGTTTCACTTCTTTGCCTACACTTGGTATTACCAACTGTTTTTATTTTAGCCCTTCTAGTGAGTGCAGTAGTAACATGAGACTTTTATAGAGACTTAATAAGAGTATTTTTAAAGCATTAAGTCCAGGATAAGCAGTATAAGCATTCAACAAATATTAGCTATTAGAATTATTACATAGCAGAAAAGGGGATAATAGGCCTCCAATACAAAGAATATCGATAAATTGTTTAAAAAGATAACTCAGTATAAACATGGATGATGGAAACAAATCACCAGTTTGCAGAAAAGAAATTATGAATAGACAATAAAAAATAAAAAGATTCTCACTCTCACTAGTAGTCAGAAAAGTAAAAATTAAGACAATAATGAAGTATTGTTGTTTTTCATTTAGTTAACAAAAAGAGTAACAACTGAGAGCATCAGTGTTTTGTGGGTATGGAAAGAGGAGCATTTTTGTATTCCATTAGTGAGAATGTAAATTGCCGTAATTTTGAGAAAAGCAGCTGGGCAGTATCTACAAAAAATTTAAATGTGGATATATTTTAAATAAGCACTTCCATTCCTAGGATTTTTGTCATTCATTAAGAAAAGTATGTGAACATGAAAATGTAGGTGATAATAGAAAGCAATTAGAAATCTCCTAGGCACCTATTAATAATAGAATGGAGGAATAATTAAATCCAAACTTACTAGGGAATACTATCCATCTATTAAATGAAAATGGAAGATCTACACATACTGTCTGGGGAAAATTTATATGATATGTTGTTAAGCAAGTCACAGAGTAATATAGTATGATCCCAAAGGCCAGAATGATCTTCATGAGTCACCAACTCAAATGTGCAAAAATTGTCTTTAGTTTTCTACAACTGAATGTAAGTTCATTCTTTTTTAATGATTAAAATGATACATTTTACATTATGTAAAATTTTTTTAAGTTCTGTCTTGAGTCCCCATTCTGCCTGATGATAAAAACAGAGTCTTAGTCAATTCAGAGTAAATTCAGTCAGTGCAGGTTTCTCACCCTCCACTCCTCTCCTATTCTTTCCCTGCATTGAGTTTGAGAGACAAGGCCTTGCAGTGTGTGAGCGGGGCAGGCTCAGGGCATGTGGTCTTTGGTCATCACCTGCTACTGTATCCTTCCTTTTAGACGGCCAGGTCTCTGGGTCTGCCAGTAGCTGGTGCCACTTCCACACTGATCCCAGCAAAAGGGCAAACATTCTGCTGCTCACCGAGGAACATGGTGCAGGGGGGCATAAAGACTGCACAGGGGTGCTGAAGTCCTATTTTCAAAACACCATCTCTTTTAGCCACTATGCTCACTTCCATTTCTGACAACACTGCACCCAACCAAACTTCCTGCTAAGAAACAACTGCAAGAGCTGGATAAATGTAAAAAAAAAGAAAAAAAAATAGTAAAATTCTGTTTGAAAGCATCTGAACTCTACATGGGAGCCAGGATTAAGGTCCCAGAGCTGATGTCCCATAGAGAAGGGAAAGCCTGAGGTGAGCACATTCCACCCTGTGTTTCCTATGAAGCATTCACTCATTCAGTAGCAGTGAGGTGTGGAAAAAACCAAGCAGAAAAGCAGAAAGCAGCAGCTGAACAGAGCAGTGACAGTCATTTGCAGATAGCATTCAAAAGGTAGAGTTTAGAGTTACCAAGTGCCAGACACCGAACACTTGTGTATTTCCAAAATTCGTATGTTGAAACCCCAACTCTCAATGTGACAGGATTAGGAGTCAGGGCCTCTGGGAGGTGATTAGATCATAAGGGTGGAGACTTCACGAAGGGACTACTGCCCTTATAAGAGACAGAAGAGAGCTCACTCCTTCCTCTCTTTCTCCACCATGTGATGACACAATGAGAAGGTAGCCCCCATGAGGAATAGGGCCCTGGCCAAGAACCAAATCATGCTGGCACCTTGAGTTCAAACTTAAAGCCTTCAGAACTTTGAGAAATAAATGTTTGTTGCTTAAGACACCCAGCCTATGATATTCTTGTTATAGCAGCCTGAGCTAAGACACCAAGGCATGTAAATATAAAGACCAAGAACCTTGGGGAAGGAAAGTGCAGAGAAGTAAGCCCATGAGGCATTTGCCAGTCCTAAGTGGCCCCAAACAGGAAGCAATGGATACAAGGCTTAGATGCCTACATGAGCTTTTGTCTTCCCACCACTCAGAAGATAGAAGTCAGAGTTCAGGGCCCTCTGAGGAGGAGGGGCACTTGTACATATTCCAGGCTCTCAGTTGGTGACCCACAGGGCTATACTTTAGACATAGTGAACTAGAAACAGGGAAGGTCTTTATTTTAAAAATACGAAATTGGGAATTGCTTGTCTAACTTTCTTTAGACCATTAGCCCAGGAATTTATATGTTTTCTGATGTGGTCAAAATTCACTTTGAAAGTATTCTTCCAAGTCTGTTGTTTAGGCTTTTTAGTCTGTTTTTGGACAAGAACCTATTCTCTTGATTCTCTTTTTGTTTCTACGGCAAAAACCTTACTCTATGGATAACCGGTATCAAAGGTGAATCTGAACACAGGAAGGACACCAAATTTAAAGGTGAAAAAAGTAATTGCCCCAAAATGTAAATTCATATATGTTAGATTGAGACTGTGTGACCCACTCTACAAAGCTGTTGGAGGAATAGGGATAACAGGTGTCTCATTCAGTGGCTGGTACACACAGTAGGACTGGAATAAATTGTTACTCTTATAATTCTCTCTTTAATGACTGTTTCTATGACACTAAAGATAAGAAGTGTGTTCCTTCCAAACTTAGCCAAGTCCGTGTTTGGGAATGAGAGACACTAAAGTTCACTCTAGGTTTTTCATTTAACCGTCATTAGCTGACATTTTAGACAGTCATCTAGGAGCATGTTTCCTGGAACCAGAACTTTTGAAATTACAACAGTGTTGAATACAGCTAAGATTTGGTAAAAGAATCAGGGAGCCTTAGAATAAAGGCTCCTCATTCTCACCTTGGCCTCTCCAGAACCTTACAGGTTTTAGAAAACTTTAGGTTCAAAAGCTTTTTCAGCTTTTCAGAAACTGAAAGCATGTCACACCAGCTAAAACAAAAGGTCAAGTTTCTTTAGGCTGAAATAATATCAACTCTGTGTTAATACTGCTTAGCTCATGCTCATCAATAGCTTTGATTGCTTGTCAATGACATCTTTGAAATTTCTAGGATACAGTCGGTGGGTGACATAATTTTACAGACTGACATTTGGCAATTTCAGTATTCCAATGGAATAAGTCCAGAACAGGAATGACCTCGGACGCAAGTATAGCACAATGGCTGGAGTTAGGCCACTAACTGGTGACTTAACGTTTCCCTCATTATTATAATTACTGTCACATCTATGACAGAGACTCATGTGATTATACAATTCATGATACTAAAAAAAAAGACATTATTGATAGTTACACAATAACTGCCCAAACAAAAAGCACTGATTGAATAGACGAAATTTTTCTTTATAAATGTGTTCTTAATTGAAGTGTGTTACTTGAGCAACACACTTTTTCAAAAAGTAGAATTCATAGAAGGGAGAAGAGGTCTTGTTGGGGGTTAGAGGGAGGAAGATTTGGGAACTTACTCACTTGAAGTGCAGATCAACACCTTCAGTGATATGAGAGTTCTGAGAGGAAAGATGTACTAGGCAAAGCTTGGGGGGTAGAGGGCACATGAACTAGGCCTTGGAGAATGTTAATTGTTTAGACATTGGTGAGTAAAGGGTGCTCCAGGAGGAGGTAACTGCTTGAGCAAAAGCAAAGAGGAGCAAGAGGGAAACCTAGAGCAACAATCCTCAGTGACAAAGTTGGAGAGCCCAGCATCAATGCATTCCTGGTGTTCCGCCTCAGAGAAGAAACTCCATGAAATTCATTTTTCAACACACCCTTTTCTAAGGAATCTAAATTGAAGACATCTTAAAAGATAACTATGAAATTGTTAATGCCAAAACAAGTAAAGGAGTATATTATATTTCTTATTCTGTAACTCCTGCCTATTTCTAAGCCATCTACTGCTTTCGGTTGCCAATAAAAAAGGTTATACCTATAACAAAACCAATAAAGATAATATGTAACTTGTTTACATATCACTTACACAAACACACACACACACACACATTTATTAGGTTTTCAATACCCTGGCTCCAAAGTACTATTATTTATATTTGCTCCAAGAAATAAGCAATAATCTCATTGTGATAGATAAACTTGAGTTAAATATATTCAGTATTGGCCAGGAATGGAGCCTCACACCTGTAATCCCAGCACTTTGGGAGGCCAAGGTGGGTGGATCACTTGAGGTTAGGAGCTCGAGACCAATCTGGCCAACTTGGCAAAACCTCATCTCTACTAAAATTACAAAAATTAGCCAGGCGTGGTGGTATGTGCCTGTAATCCCAGCTACTCGGGAGGCTGAGGCAGAATCACTTAAACCCAGGAGGCAGATGTTGCAGAGAGCTGATATCAAGCCACTGCACTCCAATGCAGTGTCACTCTGGGCAACAGAATGACTCTGTCTCAAAAAAACATTATATATATATATATATATATATATATATATATATATATATA
>CAUYLG010020453.1:0-70226 GCA_963573385.1 Cacajao melanocephalus
ATACAGCACACTGATGGGTCTTGACTTTTTATCCAATTTGCCAGGCTATGTCTTTTGATTTGGGCATTTAGCCCATTTACATTTAAGGTTAATATTGTTATGTGTAAATTTGATCCTGCCATTTTGATGCTAGCTGGTTGTTTTGCCCATTAGTTGATGCGGTTTCTTCATTGTGTCGATGCTCTTTACCATTTGATATGTTATTGGAGTGGCTGGTAACGGTTGTTCCTTTTCATGTTTAGTGTTTCTTTCAGGAGCTCTTGTAAGGCAGGCCTGGTGGTGATGAAATCTCTCAGCAGTTGCTTCTCCATAAAGGATTTTATTTCTCCTTCACTTACGAAGCTTAGCAGCACTGTTTACAATAGCAAAGACCTGGAACCAATCCAAATGTCCATCGATGATAGACTTGACAAGGAAAATGTGGCACATATACACCATGGAATACTATGCAGCCATAAAAAACAATGAGTTCCTGTCCTTTGTAGGAACATGGATGAATCTGGAAACCATCATTCTCAACAAACTGACACAAGAACAGAAAATCAAACACTGCACGTTCTCACTCATAGGTGGGTGTTGAACAATGAGAACACATGGACACAGGGAGGGGAGCATCACACACTGGAGTCTGTTGGTGGGGGACTAGGGGAGGGACAGTGGGGGGTGGGGAGGTTGGGGAGGGATAACATGGGTAGAAATGCCAGAGGCAGCAAACCACTTTGCTATGTAGGTACCTATGCAACAATCCTGCATGATCTGCACATGTACCCCAGAACCTAAACTACAATAATAAAAATAAAAGATTAAGTGAGGTCTGGGAAATACTAGAAATGCTGGATAAAGTAAGAAACATCTGCTTAAAGTCATCAGAATGTTTAAAAAAAAAAAAAAAAAGGCAATGCCATGTAGGCAAAGCTTCTGGAGAGAAGGGAAACAGGAAGCTTGACATTTGGCACTGCTTTTCTCCTTGTGGCATTTGCTGATTCAAAACATACAGTCTCGGATTTGAAAAGCCAAGGAATGGAAAAGCCAGGGAGCAGAGCAGCCAATTGGCAAGTGATCAAGCCAAAAGCAGCAACTAAAAGGCCCACAAGCCAAGCACATCCTTAGGTAGTCTCATACGGCTGGGAGAACAAGTAAGCTTAGAGTTCAATGAGGAACCCGAGGGCACAGGTAAATCCAGCCTTTCACATGGCAATTCCAAATGGCAACATCCTTAGAAGAAGGGCAAACCAAAATTAGACCATCCTTTACAAATGCTGAAGACCAATTTTAAATTATCTCAAATTTAGAATGGACTAAGGTTATCTATCCCTGTAATAACTATCTGCCGTAAGAAAAAGCAAATCTTCAGAGAAAAATAAGAACATCTATGAGGTACAATTCCCTCTCTCTGTTTTAAATATGCCCAGTATTCAAAACATCACTTGATATACCAAGAAATAAGATGAAATAATCAAAAATGAAGAAAAAGACAAACAGGATGAGATATTATAGTTAGCAGTCACTGGTGTTTTAAAAAAACTATGACAACAATGAAAATAAACTGATAGAGCATATGAGAGATGCTCAACCTCACATCATCAGGGAATTGCAAATTATGACAGTGAGATACTACTGTACACCTATTAGAATAGCTAAAATCCAAAAACTGAAATACCAAAGCTGTTAAGAATATAGAGCAATAGAAACTTTGATTCAGGGCTCATGGAATGCAAAATGGTACAACCACTTTGGAAGATACTTTGGCAACTTTTTTTTTTTTTAACAAAACTAAACCAACTCTTATCATATGATCCAGGAATTTTACTTCTTGATATTTACCCAAATGAGTTAAAAACTTACAGAATTCCAGTCTTTTCCAGTCATCCTGTCCCACCTAAGGTGGGGGAAATCCTGAGGTGCACTTGTGAATCTCACAGCTGAAGGGCACAGGCTTTTAAAAGACTTAAGAACTAATCACAGAAGTATAGAATTCTTCCCTACCCCCATACTTTACCACCCAACACATTACTAAAGGCCCATTTACTGCCAGTACATTATGTCCATATTTTAAAAAATGAAGAGTCATACTAAAAGGCAAAAAAAAAAAAAAAAGGAAAAAGACAGCACAAGCATCAGAACCAGATTCAGACATAGCAGAAATATTGGAATTATCAGTTAAAATTTTAGAACAATGATTAATATTCCAAGGCCTCTAATGGAAAAGATAAAGAACAGACAAAAACAGATGGATAATATAAGTAGAGAGGGAGAAATTCTAAGCAGTAATCAATGAGAAGTGCTAGAGATCAAAAACACTGCAACCAAAATGAAGATTGTCTTTGATAGACTTGTTAGTAGAGTAGATATGGCTGAGGAAAAAAAAATAAAATCTTTGAACTTGAGGATATGTCAGTAGCAATGTTGAAGATATGTCCATAGCAATGCCCCAAACTGAAAAGTAAAGAGAAAAATTACTGAAGACACTCAACAAAATATCCAAGAACTGTGACACAACTACAAAATGTATCACATGTATAGAACGAGAAGAACATAAGGAAAACAAAAGGATAAAATAGAAGTATATTTGAAGCAGTAATGACTGAGAACTTTTTGAAGTGAATGTCAGATACTGAATCACATATCCAGGGAACCTGAGAACATCAGGTAAGATAAATGCCAAAACAAACAAACAAACAAACAAAAATTAAAATAACAAAAAGCTGCAGCTAGGCATATCATATTCAAACTACAGATTAAAAAAGACACACATATACACTTTGAAATAAGCCAGAAGAAATAAACATCTTGCCTACAGAAGAAAAATGCTAAGGATTACATCTTTCTTCTTAGAAATAATGTAAGCAAAAAGTTAAGTGAAGTGAAATATTTAAAGTGTTAAGACAAAAATAATCAACCCAGAATTGCGTATTCTATAAAATTATGCTTTAAAAGTGAAAGCTAAAGACTTTCTGAAACACTGAGAGAATTTTTGTCAGGAGTCTGCCTCACCCAAAATGTTTAAAAAAGATGTTCAGAGATAAAGAAATTCATATATGTCTGAAATTTGGATCTACATAAAGGAAAAGGATTAGAGAAGGAATAAATGAAGCTAAATAAAAACACTTATTTTTAAATTCCCAAAGAATCTAATAGATAATAGTTTATTCAAAATAATGGAAGCTATATATATATGTGTGTGTGTGTGTGTGTGTGTGTGTGTATATATGTATACACATATATATATATACACATATATACACACACAAAAATTATATGAATGTCAAATGAAATAAAAGACAAAATGAGAAAATATTGTAGTATAAGGTACTTGCACTATCTATGAAACAGTAGTGTTATTTAAGTATGGACTTAGATTAGTTGTAAATATGTATTACAAACTCCAAATAACTAAAAAAGTTACTTTAATTATTTATAAAAATTAAAAATTAAGTTATTTTAATTAATTTAATTAAAATAATTATTTAATTTTAGTTATTGGAATAACTAAAAACATTATTTAAAAAAACCCCAAAACAAAAAAACAAAAGGAAAAAAATTAATATGTTAAGAAATAAAAGAATATAGAATCATAAAATATGCTCAAGTGAAACCACAAAAGCCAGAAAAAAATGACAAAAATGTGAACAAAGGTCAAAAGCAATAAATAGAAAGCAGTAACAAATGTCATATATATTAATCTAACTATACAAATAATAACTCTGAATTCTGTGGTATAAATACACAAATTAAAAGAGAGCATTAGAGCAAACCAAAAACAAAGCTGATTTATTTCTGACCTGTGAGAAATCAACCTTAAATATAAAGGTACATGTAAATTAAATGTACAGATGCAGAAAGATATACACAATCTGCCAAAACTCATACAAGAAAAATACACAATCTAAATAGGCCTATATCTACTAAGAATATTGGATAAATAATTACCTTCCTAAACAGAAAACATCAGGCCTAGATGTGTTCACTAGTAAGTTCTACCAAATGTTTAAGAAAGAAATTATAAAATATTTTTCAAAGTAAGAATTAGTAGAAATATTTTCTAACTTATTCTATGAGGCCAGCACTACCTTAGTAATAAAACCAGACCAAGACGCTGAGTACGGTGGTACACACCTGTAATCCCTGCACTTTGGGAGGCTGAGGCGGTGGATCACCTAAGGTCAGCAGTTCAAGACTGGCCTGGCCAACATGACAAAACCCCATTTCTAGTAAAAGTACAAAAAATTAGCTGAGAGTGATGGTGCGCACCTGTAATCCCAGCTACTCAGGAGGCTGTGGCTGAAGAATTGCTTGAACCGGGGAAGCAGAGGTTGCACTGAGCCAAGATCTGCCACTGCACTCCAGCCTGAGCAATAAGAGAAAAGCTCTGTCAAAAAAGAAAAACAGACAAAGATATTACAAGAATAGAAAACTACAGACAAATGCCTTTTGAGAACATAGATGCAACATTTCTCCACAAAATATTAGCAAATAGAAAGCCAACAATATATAAAAAGAATTATGTAACATGGCCAAGTGGAACTTATCCCAGGTATGCAAGGCTAGTTCAAAACTGGAAAATCAATTAATGTAATTTATTACATCCACAGGCTAAAGAAAAATATTATATTCATAGAGGCACTACAAACATTTGATAATAACCAACATTTATTCATTATGAAAGACTTCCAGCAAAGTAGGATATAGGAGAACATACTCAACTGGATAGAAAACATTCAACTAAAAGCTAAAACTGGCACCATAATTAATGGTGAGGAAATAGAAGCTTTCCCCCTAAGATCAGGGACAAAGTAAAAATGTCCCGTCTCAACACTCCTTTTTAACATGTACTGGAAATTCTAGAAAATACATAAGATGAGAAAGAAGACAAAAGGTGCACAGATTGTAAAAGATAAAATAAAATTGTCTTTGTTTACAGATGACATGGTTATCTATGTAAAAAACCTAAAAGAATGGACAAAAATATTTTTGAAACTATAAACAATTGTATTAAGTTTGCAGGATACATGATAAATATACAAAAGTCAGTTGCTTTTCTATATACCATCAAACAATAAGTGGAATTTGAAATTTAAAATATAATACCGCTTAAATTAGCATCCCCCCAAAATGAAATACATAGGTATAAATCTAGCAACATATGTGCAAGGTCTATATGATGAAAATCAGAAAACTTAGATGATAGAAATTTTAAAAGAATTAAATAAATGGAGAACTATTCCATGTTCACGAATAAGAAGACAATATTTTTAAGATGTCAGTGCTTTTCAACTTTATCTACAGATTCAGTGCAACCTCAATCAAAATCCTAGAAAGTTATTTTGTGGATATTGACAAACTAATTACAAAGCTTACATAAAGAGGCCAAAGACCAAGAACAGAAAACACAATATTAAAAGAGAAGAAAAAAATAGGAGGACTGACACTACTCAACTTGAAGAATTAGTATAAAACTACAGTAATCAAGATAGTATAATATTGGCAAAGAATAGACAAGTAGATCAGTGGAGCAGAATATAGAGCCCCAAAATAGACACACAATAATATAGTCAACTATCTTTCTCAAAGGAGAGAGATAATAGAACATGAAAAAGATAATCTTTCAATGAATATTACTAGAACAACTGAATATCTATATGCAAAAGGATAAATCTAGACACAGACCTTATATCTTTCACAAATATTAACTCAAAATTGATCATAGACTTAAAAGCAGTACACAAACGTAAAACTCAAAATAGATAATGTAGAATATCTAGATGACTTCAGAAATGGTGATGACTTTTAAGATACACCATTAAAAGTACAACCCATGGAAATGAAAGCTGATAATCTTAACTTTATTAAAGTTAAAAAAAAATCCACTTCTGTTCTATAAAAGAGATTGTCAAAAAATAAGAATACAAACTAGAAATTGGGAGAAAATACTTGCAAAAGCCCTATCTGATAGATGACTATTATCCAAAACATATAAAGAACTCAAAAACTCAACAACGACAAAAAGCAGCCCAATTAAAAAGTGAGCAAAAGACTTGAACAGAAATCTCACTCGAGAAGATATACAGTTGACAAATAAGCATATCAGAAGATGTTTCACGCCGTATGTTATTCAAGAAATGCAAATTAAAGCAACAATGAGGTATCATTGCCATGCCTGTTAGAATGGCCAATGTTCAGAACACTGATAACACTAACTGGTGGGTGAAGCAACAAGTAGTGAGAATGCCAAATGGTATAACCACTTTGTGAGACAGTTTGGCAGTTTATAATAAAACTAATCATACTCTTAACATACATTTCAGTGATCACACTCCTTGGTATTTGCTCAAATGTATTGAAAACTTATTTTACATAAAAACCTCCACAAGGTGGTTTATAGCAGCTTTGTTCATAGTTGCAAAAACTTGGAAGCAACCAAGATATCCTTCAGTAGGTAAATAGATAAACAGTGGTACATTTAGATAATAGATTATTAAATAGTGATAAAAATAAATGACCTATCAAGCCATGAAAAGACATGGAAAAACCTTAAATGTGTATTGCTAAGTTAAAGAAACTAGTCTCAAAAGGCTGTGTAAAGTGTGATTTGAACTATATGACTTTCAGGAAGAAGCCAAACTATGAGGATAGCAAAAACATCAGTAGTTGTCAGGGGTTAGGGATAAGGGAGAAATGAATAGGCAAATTACAGAAAATTTTTAGGGCAGTGAAACTATTCTGTGTGATATTGTAATGGTGGATGCATGTCATTGTACATTAGTCAAAATCCATGGAATATACAACAAAAGTGAACCCTAATGTAAACTATTAACTTTAGGTGACAATAATGTGTCACCTAAAGTCAACATATGAATGTATGTAAAAAATGTACAACTCAAGTGGAGAATATTAATAAGGGGGGAAGCAGTGCATATGTGGGGCCATGTGGTATATACAAAATCTCTGTATCTTCCACTTAAGTTTTTTAGTGAATCTAAAACTTCTCCAAAAAAAATAGAGTATTTTAAAAAAAGAAATTAAAAACATCTTATCAATAGTAGTTTACAGTGCTTGTCCTACTCTTCTCATATACCTTACAAGGAATAGGATACTTTTCTATGCCTTGACAAATTGTCTCACTCTATTCTAACACTTACCCTTGAATTTTCAACATTTCATGCTTCAGTTTTCAAAATTTCATTCTTTATGTTTTCCATGTCATAAAATATATCTGAGAATTCTTTAATGTTAAGTTTTTTTGTTGATGTCACTTACTGTGGGACATCTTCATTCTTTTGTTACAACTGCTTTCCTCATTTATGTTGATTTTGCCTTTATTGGATTCCCTGGGCTGCAAATTTATTCTCAACATCTATACAGTCAGCATTCCCATGGTCAGCTATTTCTTCTACAGCCCACTTAACATTCCATTAGAATTGTACTTTCAGTGTAGTCACTATTTGTTTCTTTGCTGTATTTTTGCTTTAGTTTCCTTGCTCTCTCTCTTTCAATTATCCAGTTTTATACAATGCCATGTAGATGTATGACTAGGAAACAAGGAGGCAGCACAATGACACACTTGGATGTGCGTTAGTTGAATAACATGCACTGTGACCCATCACCAACAGACTAAAAGAAGTGACTTGATTGGCCACTGATTGGGATTCATATCTGTTATTTATATAATGATTTGTAGACTGTACAGCTAGCTGTGAAATTTGTATGTTATGCTGTTTCTCACAGTATATGTTAGTAACTAAAATTTGTTGATGGAGGATGATTATTTAACTAAAAGATAGTGACTAAAATTCATGTACACGTGAACTTTATATAGTAAGGACTGCCTATATAGCATACATTTGGTAATGTTCTATTTTAAGAAAAAAATACTTAGAATACTGTAGAATAAGATGAGATACCATATTCTTTGTATGAAGAAATCTTTCCCTAAGCAGAACATGAAACTGAGATACCATAAAAGAAAAGATAGTGGATATGTTGTCCTAAGGATTAATGAATTCTATATGACAAAAGGCAGTCTAAACAGAGTTAAAGACAAATGAAAAACTAGGAAACGTATTAACATATGACCAAGTGTTTAAACAGCACTTTCTTTTCTCCACAACAGTATCAAGATGGGAAAATATCAGAAAGTAAACTTTATAAATCAGTAGATGAGATATTAAATCAAATTTACCATTAACTATGGACTTCATTTTATGGAATGCAAAGTGACTTCAACAGGTGGAGAACTGGCTGTCTAACCCAAATATTCTGCAGTGCATTTAGAGAAACCTTGAGTAACTGATAGATTAACCTCTTTTCAGTTCTATAAGAAAGGGAAAACAACAGAATGTCAGTGTCTTCAGGGCAGAATTCCAATATTATATCTGCACTACTGAAATTTGCAAAAAAATCAAAACACATAGAATCCAGCAAATCACTCTTAGACAATCAAGTGGGAAAGAAACTAAAAAGCTGACAAACTTGCTAGTTGCATGTGTAGCTCTGATTCCTGATTATAGTGATGATGGGAAATATCTGTGCTGTATGTGAATTTTAAAGGGCACAGAGTTTCAAGTAAAGTGGAATGGGAACATATGTGCCTGATAACCCACCTATGTGGAATTATTTACAGACTGAACTAACAAATGTTGTTTAAGAAATGAGAGGAGGAGACATGCAGACCAAGATGGCTGAATAGAAGCCTCCAGGAATTGTCTCCTCTGCAGGAACACCATGTTGAAAAACTATCCACACAAAAAAGCACCTTCATAAGAATAAAACATCGAGTAAGTAATCACAGTACCTAGTTTTAACATCATATTAAGGAAAGAAACACTGAAGAGGGAAAGAAAGACAGTCTTGAATTGCCTACCTCATCCCTCCCCAATTCCTTGGCAGGAGCTGCATGGCATGGGGAGATAATCTGTGTGCATGGGGGAGGAAGAGCACAATGATGTGGGACTTTGCATTGGAACTCAGTAATGCCCTGTCACATTGGAGAGCATCACAGGGCAGAAATCAATTGGCACCCATAGAGGGAGCATTTAAACTAGGCTTAAAGGTGAATCATCCTTTGCAGTGGTTAGAATCTGAGTTCCAGCAAGCCTTGCCATTGAGTGATAAAGTGCTCTGGGGGTCGAATTAAACTTGAAAGGCAGTCTAGGCCACAAGGATTGCAATTCCTGGGCAAGTCCTGGTTCTGTGCTGGGCTTGAAGTAAGTGGACTCAGGGTGCATGTGACTTAGTAAGATACCACCTGGGGCAGCCAAGGGAGTGCTTGCATTACCCATCTCCCAGCCCTAGGCAGCACAGCTGACAGCTCTGGAAGAGACTTCTTCCCTCTGAGAAGAGAAGAAAGGAAAAAGGACTATGTCTTGCAATTTGGACACCAGCTCAGCCACAGTAAAAGAATGCCAGGCAGAGTCCTAAGGCACCTATTTCAGGCACTAGTTTCCAGACAACATTTTTAGACACATCCTGTGCCAGGAGGGAACCTGCTGCCTTGAAGGGAAGGAGCCGGTCCTGGCAGAATTCACCACCTGCTAAGTAAAGAGCCTTTAGGCCCTGAATAATCAGAAGTGGCAGTCAGACAGTACTTACTATAAGCTTTAGGTGAGAGTTAAAGCCATGCTTGCTTCAAAAGTCACCAAACACATTCTCAGTAGTGGTGGCTACAAGGGGAGGGGCTGGGGAGAGACTCACTCTTCATCTTGCAGCTTGGATATCAGCTTAACCACAGTGGAGTAGAGCACCAAGTAGGCTCTTGAGGTTCCTCATTCTAGGCATTGGCTCCTGAATGACATTTCTGGACCTTTCCTGGACCAGAGGGAAGTTCACTACCCTGAAGGGTGAGATTCAGTTCTGGAAGTGTTCATTACCAGCTGACTGAAGAGACCTTGGGCTTTGAGTTAACACTGGTCCAGCCAGGCAGTACTCACTGTGGGCCAGGGCTAGTGGATGGCCATGGGTAGAAACTCCTCTGCTTGAGGAAAGGGGAAGAAATAGTGAGAAGATCTTTGTCTTGCAGCATGGGTGCCAGTTCAGTTGCAGTAGAAAAGAGCACCAGGTAGATTCCTAAGTTTCTTTACTCTAGGCCCTGGCTTACAGATAGTATCTCTGGACTCACCCAGGCCCAGAGGAACCCCACCACCTTGAACTAGTACACAAGCCTAGTTGAATTTGTCGCCTGCTGATTGTAAAGCTCTTGGGCCTTGAGTGAACATAAGTGGTAGGCAGGCAGAGGATAACTTGGATGAGACCCAGTGCTGTGCCGGCTTTGGGTCTGACCCAGTGTAGTCCCAGTTATAGTAACTACAGGGCTACTTGTGTCGCCCCTCCCCCAGTTCCAGGCAGCTCAGCACAGAAAAAGACTCATTTGTTGAGGGAAAGTAAGAAAAGTGAACAAGAGTCTCCACCTGGTAATCCAGAGAGCTTACCTAAGATGACAAAAGCAGTACCTCTATAAGTCTGCAAGAGTCATAGCATTACTGAGCTTGGGGAGCTTTTTAATGTATATATGACTACAGTGACCAAATACTTAGATCACAGCACTCAAGTCCCTTCAAATACTTGGAAAGACTTCTTAAGAAGGATGGGTACAAACATGCCCAGACTGCAAAGGCTACGATAAATACCCAGCTCTTCAATGCCCATATATCAGTGCACACTGACAAGCATTAAGACCATCCAAGAAAACATGACATTACCAAATGAACTAAATTAGGCACCAGTGACCAATCCCAGAGAGACAGAAATATGTGACTTTTCAGACAGAGAATTCAAAGTAGCTATTTTGAGAAAGGTCAACGAAATTCAAGATAACAGAAAAAAATCAGAATCCTATCAGATAAATTTAGCAGAGGCTGAAATACTAAAAAAGAATCAAACAAATTCTGGACCCGAAAAATGCAATTGACGTATTGAAGAATACATCAGAATCTTTTATTGGCAGAATTGATCAAACAGAAGAAAAAACTAGTTAGCTTGTTTATTTAATCAGTGTTGTCATCAGTTTAAAATCATTGCTTATATTATTTGAAAGCCTCATAGTAACCTCAAATAAAAAATACAACAGATATAAAAAAATAAAAAGCAAGAAATAAAAATGTATTACCAGTGACAATCACCTTCACCAAAAGGAAGACAAGAAGGAAGGAAAGAATGAATAGAAGATGACAAAACAACCAGAAAACAAATAACAAAATGACAAGAATAAATCTTTACTTAACAATAATAACATTAAATGTAAATGGATTAAACTCTCCAATTAAAAGACATATAGTGGCTGAATGGATTTTGTTTTAAGAAAGACTTAATAATCTGTTGCTTACAGGAAACACCCTTCACCTATAATGATACACAGAGGCTAAAAATAAATACATCAAAAAGGATATTCTATGCAAATGGAAACCAGAATAGAGCAGAAGCAGCTATACTTATATCAGACAAAATAGATTTTAAGACAAAAACTATATAATGAGACAAGGTTGTTATGTGGTGATAAATGGGCCAGTTCAGCAAGAGGATATAACAATTGTAAATATATATGCACCTATCATTGGAGCAATTAGATATTTAAAGCAAATATTATTACAGCTAAAGAGAGAGATAGACCACAATAAAGTAATAGCTAGAGACCTACTCTCAGCATTGGTCACATCTTCCAGACAGAAAATTAACAAAGAAACATCATACTTAGTCTGCTGTTTAAAACAAATGGATCTAATAAATATTTACAAAACATTTCATTTAACAGACACAGACTACCCATTCCTCTCCTCAGCACATGATTAATTCTCAAGGACAGATCATATATAAGGACACAAAATAAGAGTTTAAAATTTAAAAATGAATTTATAGAAATATCTTCTCCAACCACAATAAAATAAAACTAGAGATGAATAACAGGAGGAATTGTGAAAACTATATGAACATGTAGAAACTAAACAATATGCTCCTGAATGACCAGTGGGTCAATGGAGAAATTAAGAAGGAAATTAAATAATTTCTTATAGCAAATGAAAAGAAAGTAAGACATATGAAAACCTATATGATAGAGTAAAAACAGTACTAAGAGGAAAGTTTATAGTAATAAGTGTATATGTCAAAAAATAGTAAAACTTCTAATAACCTAATAATGTATCTTAAAGAATTAGGAAAGCAAAAGTAAACCTAACTAAAAATTAGTAGGAGCAAATAAATAATAAACATTAGGGAAAGAATGAAATTGGAGTAAAAATATAATAAAAAAGATCAACAAAACAAAAGTTAGTTTTTTGTAAAGATAAACAAAATCAACAAATCTTTAGTCACACTAAGGAAAGAGAGAAGTTCCAAAAAGATAAAATCAGATATAAAATCCTATTAAAACTGATACTACAGAAATTCAACGAATCATTAGAGGCCACTATAAGCAACTATATGCTAATAAATAAGAAAATCTAGAAGAAATGGCTAAATTTCTACGCACATACAGCCTACTAAGATTGAACCATGATGAAATCCAATACCTGAACAGACCAATAACAAGTAATGAGATAGAAACTGTAATGAAGTGTTTCATCAATGAAAAGCCTAGTACCTGAGTGTTTCACTGCTTAATTTTACCAAATATTTAAAGAAGAAATAATACCAATCCTACTAAAATTGTTCCAAAAAATAGAGGAGGAGGCAATACATCCAAATTTATTCAAGGCCAGTATTACCCTGATACCAAAGCCAGACAAAGACATCAGAAAAAAGTAAACTACAGGCCAGTATCCCTAATGAACACGGGTGCAAAAACCATCAATAAAATATGAGCAAGCTGAATTCAACAACACATTAAAAAGATAATTGTTATGACCAAGTAGAATTTAGCCCAGGGATACATCATATTATAGGATGGAGGACAAAAATATATAATTATTTCAATTGATTCTGAAAAATGTGATAAAATTAAACATCCTTTCATAATAACAACTCTCAAAAAACCGAGTAAAGAAGGAATACCTCAACATAGTAAAACCCATATATGACAGAACCACAGCTAATATCATACTGAATGGCAAAAAACTTAAAAGCCTTTCATCTGAGATCTGAAAGCCTTTCCTCTAAGATCTGAAACATAACAAAGATGCCCACTTTCACCACTGTCATTCAACATAATACTAGACATTCTAGATAGTGCAGTTAGAGAAGAGAAAGAAAGAAAGGGCATCAAAACTGGAAAGGAAGAAGTAAAATTATCTTTGTTTGGAGATAGTATGGTTTTGTATTTGGAAAAACAATAACTCCCTCATAACACCATAAAACTGGTAACCTCAGTAAAGTTTTAGGATACAAAATCACCGTACAAAAATCAGTAGCATTTCTATATGCCAACAGCAAACAATCTGAAAAAACTAAATAGTCCTATTTACAATGCTATAAATAAAATAGAATACCTAGGAATTTACCAAAGAAGTGAAAGATCACTGTAAGGAAAACTATAAAACATTGATGTAAGAAAATTGATATAAGAAATTGAAGAGGATGCAAAAACTGGAAAGATATTCCATGTTCATGGATTGGAAGAATCAATGTTGTTAAAATGTCCACATTACCCAAAGCAATCTACAGATTCAATGCAATCCCTATCAAAATATCAATGACATTCTTCATAGAAATTATTTTTAAAAACTATCTTAAAATTTGTATTAAGATAGTAAAGTCCAAATAACCAAAACTATCTTAAGCAAAAGAGCAAAACTCTTTTTGAGAGAGGAATCTCATTATCTGACTTCAAATGATACTACAGAGCTATAGTAATCAAAACAGTATAGTACTGGCATAAAAACAGACACATAAACCAGTGAAACAGAATAGAGAACCCAGAAATAGATCCACACATTTTCAGCAAACTCATTTTTGACAAAGGGGCCAATCACATACATTGGAGAAAGCACAGTCTCCTCAATAAATGGTGCTGAGAAAACTGGGTATTCATAGGCAGAAAATGAAACTAGACCCCAGTATCTCACCATATAAACAAATTAAATCATAATGGATTAAAAACTTGAATCTGAGACTTCAATCCATAAAACTACTCAAGTAAAACACTGGGGACACTCTCCAGGATTTTGAAGTGGGCAAAGATCTCTTGAGTAATACCCCAAAAGCACAGGCAACCAAAACAAATATGGACAAATGAGATTATGTCAATTTTAAAAGCTTCTGCACATCAAAGAAAGCAATCAACAAAGTGAAGTGACAGATCATAGAAATGGAGAAAATATTTACAAACTATGCATTTCACAAGGTATTCGTAACCAGAATATACAAGGAGCTCAAATAACTCTATAGGAAAAAATTGAATAGTCTAATTTAAAAATGAGAAGAAGATTTGAATAGATATTTCTCAAAAGAAAAAATATAAATGGCAAGTAGGCATATGAAAATATAGTTAACATCATTGATCATCAGAGCAATGCAAAGAAAAGTACAATGAGATATTATTCCACCTCAGTTAAAATGGCTTTTATCCAAAAGATATGCAATAATAAACACTGGTGAGGATGTGAAGAAAAGGGAATCTTTGTGTACTGTTACTGCAGACATAAATAATACAACCACTATGAAGAACAGTTTGGAGGTTCTTCAAAACGTAAAAACAGAACTAAAATATGATCCAGCAATTCCACTGCTAGGTATGTACCCAAAAGAAAAGAAAACACTATATCAAAGAGATTTCTGCACTCCCACGTTTATTGCAGCAGTATTCACAATAGCCAAGATTTGAAAGAAATCTATGTGTCTATCAACAGACTAATGTATAAAGAAAATATGATACATATACACAATGGAGCACTACTTAGCCATAAAAAAGACAATATGTTGAGTGAAATAACCCAGGCGCAGAAAGACACACTGCATGTTCTTACTTATTTTTGGGAGCTAAAAATGAAAACAATTGACTTTATGGATAAAAAGAGTAGAACTATGGTTAGGAAGAGTAGAACTAGGTTAGGAAGGGTAGTGGTAGTGGTGGGGCAATAGGGATGGTTAATAGGTACAAAAATATAGCTAGATAGAATGAATAAAATCTAGTATTTGAAAGCCCAACACTGTTGCTATGGTCAACAATAATTTACTCTACATTTAAAAATAAGAGTGCAACTGAACTGTTTGTAACCAAAAAAAAAAAAAATGATAAATGCTTGAGGTGCTGGATAACCCATTTACCCTGATGTAATTATTATGCATTGTATGCATGTATCAAAATATCTCAGGTACCCCCAAAATATATACACCTACTGTGTACCAACATTTTTTTTTAAAGGAAATGAGAGGATGCAGGGAGGAAGCTTCTGAAATAGTTCCTAAATATTTCATATATTCCTAAGGAATCCCAAAGGCTACCATATCAGAAAGGAACTGACAAATGTTGTATAACAAGTGCAGAGATCGTGCCCTTGTCAGCCACCATGTGGAAAGTATTACTGATCCTCAGCAAATCATTACTGATCCTCAGCAAAATGTACTGTGACTGGACCTAAAACCTGACTAATTTTCCATAGATGTGCGATATTGGAGTAAGTTTGCAGCTCCACTTGGCAAATCACCTTTGAAAAGTGCAGTAGGTCACAGGTAGTGGGGCATAGGCTGCTTTGCTCTTTCTGAAGCAGAAAATAATTTTAAAAGTGACAAGTTGTCACTCACAAAGGATGAGAATAGCAGATTATGGATTAATGATTAATACAAATATATGTGACCCCTCAGCTAGTTTCCATCTTTAATCCAAGGTATAAGGTCTCAGGTACTGGCTGATCAGCCACAATCCCTCTAAACAGCTGCTTAATCAGGACTGGATAGGATGAATCCAGGCCTGGGCATCTGGCGTCTGGGACCAGCTTTTTCTTTGCCCTCCAGGATGGCTTTAGACAAGTACTTGACACCTTTACATCTATAGTTTTTGATGGTGTGTTTAAATATATGAAGTGGCGATAACACTACTTGCCAGCATATTCTATTAGAAAACTCTATTACCAAGAGTAAACCAAACAGTAAATGCTTTTTCTTAGCAACTCTGCATAACAGTTTTCTGAACTCTTTTACTCTGACGAGGTTAATAAACACAATAGGCAAAGTGAAAGGAGTCAGGGCACAGCATTTTATCCAATGAAGTCTTGATACTTTTTTTTCTTCTTCTTTTTTTGAAATGGAGTCTCGGTTCTGTCACCCAGATTGGAGTGCAGTGGTGTGTTCTCGGCTCACTGCAATCTTTACCTCCTGGGTTCAAGTGATTCTCCTGCCTCAGCCTCTCAAATAGCTGGGATTACAGGTTGTGCCACCACACCTGGCTAATTTTTGTATTTTTAGTAGAGATGGGGTTTCACTCTGTTGTCCAGGATGGTTTCTAACTCCTGACCTCAAGTGATCCACTCACATTGGCCTCCCAAAGTGCTAGGATTACAGGTGTGAGACACCAGCACTTTGGGAGGCCAAGGTGGGTGGATCACTTGAGGTCAGGAGTTAGAGACCATCCTGGCTAAAATGGTGAAACTCTGTCTATAGTAAAAGTGCAGAAAAATTAGCCAGGAGTGGTGGCACACACCTGTAGTCTGAGCTACTCAGGAGGCTGAGGCAGGAGAATCGCTTGAACATGGGAGGCAGAGGTTGTAGTGATCTGAGATCGCGCCACTGCACTCCAGCCTGAGTGACAGAGCAAGGCTCCATCTCAAAAAAAAAAAAAAAAAAAAAGGGATACTGGTTAACAGTGGTTCAGAGTGTGTCCTAAAGTCAGACTGCCAGAATTTAAATCTCTACTCTGAAGCATTGTATTACCTGAGACAGATTACTTCCACAAGCTTCATTTTCTGCACCTGTGAAAAATAATATCTACCTGTGGCAGGCTGAATAATGCCACTGTCCAAGATGTCCACATCCTAATTCCCAGGACCTGTGAATGTTATTTTACATGTCAAATGGGATCTTGCAGGGGGATTAATTAATGGAACTTGAGATGGAGAGATTATCCTGGATTGTTTAGGTGGGTCTTAAATGTACTCACAAGTGCCTTTATAAGAGGGAGGCAGAAGGTTATTTTACTATAAATAAAAAGAATGTAATAAAGCAGGAATTGGGTTGATGAAGCCAAAAGTCAAGGAATGCTGGAAAGGCAATGGATTCTGTTCTTGAGTTTCCAGAGGGAGCACAGTCCTGTCAACTCTGGAGTTCAGCCCAGTGAAAGTGGTCTCAGATTTCAGACCTCCAGAACTGTAAAAGAATACACGTATTTTGTTTCACACCACTAAGTTTGTAGTAATTTAGGAGTTTGTAGTAATTTATGCATAGGAGACTAATGCATACCTATCAGGAACTGTTACTCCAATGAAAACTTGTGACTGCACACACAGTGGTGAGCCTGCCGTTCAGCTGTTAATGCTGTTTGGGAAAGTGAAGCTTTGGTTTTAAGGGATTTCTGAAACCAATACATGGACTGCCAATTTCCCAATGTTCATCCAGGGAATAAAAATACCTAGACACCTGGCAACAAGAGGTCTTTCCTTCCCCAGAGACCCTCTCTTCTGTTATTTAAAGGAAAAACGTTAACTGCTTATCACCGAAGTCACATTATTCTTTTCCTTTCTACCTTGTTTTTCATTATGTTTCATCCAACCTGTCTTTCTGAACTTTAAGGAGAACAAAGTCCTGTTTCAGGGGATTTAGGTGCCACCCCAAGTTAATATTCCAGCCACGTCTCATGCTCCTTCCCAGGTCTCATCACTGAGAACTTCTGAACTTTAATACTACGCCAGGATTCAGCATCGCTCACTTTCTCATTTCCCTCTTCTGCTTTTAGTTCAGATTCTTGTCAATTTCTTCCTTTCCCTACACATGACTTATAATGAGATGGTACATCCAAGTGACAAAAGTTCAGATAGTCTGGTTTTAAATCTTGGGTTTTACCACCTATTAATTGTGTGAAATTGAACAAGGTATTTAACTGCTTTGGGTCTCAGTTTCCAAAGGAAAAAAAAAGTGAAATTATGAACAATACCTACTGATAGTGTTTTTATTTCAAAGATTAAATGAGCTTGCATTTATTAATTGTTTAGAATAGTGCTTGTCATAGGTAAACAAATCTGCTTGTAAGTAAATAGATGCAAATTCCAGGCTTATAACTTACTCAACTTTCTGTCGTAAGTTTTTACGTACATCAAGATTAGGCTCACAGGTATTTTAGCATTTTCAAGGCTTACATTTTCAGTGCATATATGAGATATATATTTGGCGAAATCAATAAAACCTTTAGGAAAACAGAAAAATACTTTCTAGTGATAATGAATGTGGCTAACTTTGATATTTCATCAGTCAGTACTTCTCAATTTCTATACAACAGCCTCTGCCAGTTCAGTGGAAAATTATGAACTGACTTAGGTTGTGTTTTGAACCCTTAACTTCAATGCAATCTCCCCAGAAACCCCAATCTATTTGCCCATAAACTTTCATTTGCATTGCATTCTATAAAACCTATTTCCAAGAAAGTCTCTGATACCAGCCATTAACAAAATAGTATGGATTTAAAGAAAATGTGCTATTTACCTAAGACAGACCGTTTCTTGTCAGAGGTTCTCAGGAACTAGAAAGTGGCTTGTGGGAAATTTGAGAATTTCTTATTAGAGGTTCTGTTTGATTTTGTCTTTCTGGTCCCTTTCACATCCTGCTTTCTGCCTTAGATAAATCTAGGATCTAGATCGTTGCTCTAACACTTAGCAACTGTTTGATTCTAGGAGACTCAATTTTCCTGTCCAGAAGGCACAACTGGATGACACTACTGTCCTGGGACTTCTGAGAGAGTCACCCCCAACTCTATCATGTGAAAAGAATGAACTGTTAAAAAAAGGCCCTCACTGCGTCACATGGTCCTGGTCACAGGAGTGACTGGTTCAGGAAAGCCTGAGCAGGCTTCTTATAGCCAAGGGCAGTTTCTAAATTTCTAAAATAAAAATATTTAGAACCAGAAAGACATGCATCTACATCTCTAAAATTCTCAAATTTCCCACAAGCCACTTTCTAGTTCCTGAGAAATAGATTTAGGGAGAATACTCTGCTTATTAGTAACTAGGGTTTTAGCCCCACTTCCTATATACAGTTATCTATCTGATGAGATCAATAGGCCTTTGGTGAGCCTTCACCTAAGGCCTAAAGCAGCATTTGGAGGAATATGAAATGTGGACTGTCTGCATCATTCGTACGAGGAGTGGTGGTCAAATTCTAGATTCCTGTTTCTACCACAGATCTGAGAATTTAAGATGATGAATTCAATGTTAGACTATTTAAAAAAATAATTTGTTGATAGTTAACATTTTTGACCTCACCTAAAAGCAATTTTAGTAGGCCCTTTGGCCCTCTTCTAAGACTATGTTCTAACTTTGGTCTTAAAGTTTCCAATGGAGTTGGAGAGGCACAAGCTTTCAGGAAAAGAAAGTGTTCTAGTCACATAAAAAATGTTGAGTTTGAAAATACAAAATATGTTTTATGGGCAAAGAATACAAGGAGAAAAAAGAAAAAGGCAATTCAAGTGAAAAGAAAAGCAATGAAGTCTGTATAACAAAATAGTAGTTGAAGTAAAAAGCAAACTAAAATACAGCACAATTTTAAACAATTGATAGAAAAGACACAAGATGGGGTCTTCTACTTACAGGGAAGAAAATATAGCCCGATCCCACTCTTTACCCCAGAACTGAGCAATACTTAGTCAATACAATTTATTCATTTTCAACTCTTGGGGGCAACCTTTGGATTAAACATCGTATACTTTGCTGCCAGTGCATGACAAAATGAAAATATTCGCAGTACAAACAAAAGCAAAGGTCACTCACAGAGGTGAGTTGGGAAAGGGGAAAGGAAAGACAGAGGAGCTGTGCAAAAACAGTTTTGTGCATACAGAACGTCATGAGATTAAAGTGAACGTTGAATAAACAAGAAATTGATAATAGTAGAAAATACTTCCTGAGAGCATCTGTGTGTTGGACCTAAAGATTGGAAATTCATTGTTCCACTTAAGTAACATGAGCAATCCCATATGGTGGGAACTAGCCTTTTCCCTGATTTATAGATAAGAAAACAAGAGGCTTAGGAAGGCTCTATAAATTACTCAGGGTTGCAGAGCTGAAGAGCAAGCATTCCAAATCAAGTGGTCTATTTCGAGAACCAATGTTTTTAACCACTTTCCCTCATCAATAAACTAGTAAAATTATATGAAAATATAAAACAAAAGCAGAAAAAATAATGAGCATGACATATTGGAAAGGAAGAGAGAGAGAATATGAGTGGGAGTGGAAGTTTCTCCTCCTCTCTTATGTTAGGGTAGTAGAAACATTTTCTAAAATGGATATGTCACGATATAGCAGAATAAGCATAAAGTTTAGAACTATGGGAGTAATAGCAAAGTAGCTAAAAACTGTCTTTGGAGAGGGAAACTGGAGTAAGAGGGGTTGAATTTCAGTATGATTCAAATTGGTATCATGCTGATATATTATTTTAATAAACAAGTATGTTTCTGTTTGTATAGAAATAGTTTCAGCAGTGAAAGTACAACAAAACATAAAAATCAAGTCATCTTTATATCTCACATATTTTTTAAAAAGTTTGTCTCATCAGAATCATAATTGAAGGTCTTTTTAAAAAATGTCATAAATACAAACTTCTTAATTTTTTTTCTGGTAATATGGCCAGTCATGGTAAAGATGGTGCAGGACTATTAAAAGCAAATGGATTTTAACCTTGCTTCTGAGAGGCAGTTCTGACCTCAAAAGGCAGATGATTCTCTGCAGCCAGTGTGCAGGAACTCTGACCCTCTGGAACTGTTCTAAGCAACTGAGAGTAAGGGAATCAGGCAGCAGGGTGCCAGGAGGAGTCCACCAGTTTCTTTGTGATTGTTTTGCTTTTTGCAGGGCTAATCTCATAAATACTGCACGAGGCACAATGCTGTGCATTTTTAGTCCCAGTTATCATACTTTTACAGGTGTCCACTTCATAAAAGTAAGCATTTTTTATGCTCTTTTAAAAATAGGATTTCTTCTATTTGAATTGCCTAGTAAAGACAATCAGAAGACCACTGCCTACCTGTATAAGTATATGCTTTATATCTATCTATCATTATCTATCTATCTCTCTGTCTGTCTGCCTATCTTTAAGATGGCTTAAGGGTGGCCACCTTCTTGCTAGTTTCTCGCATGGCAGTGAGAAGAAACTCTGGCATTTCTTGCTTTTCTTATGTAGGCACAGATCCCATCACAGGAGTTCTATCCTCATGACATCATCAAAACCTAGACACCTCCCAGAGGCCTCACCTCCTAATAACAGTACATTGAGGGTTAGGGTTCCAAAATATGAATTTTGGAGGGGACACCAAATTTCAGTCAATATCTCTATCTATCTAATCTATCATCTATCCATCTATTCATTTGTATAGAACAATAACAACAATGGCTTATAAGTCACTTCATTATTTTATTTTATTTTATCTTTTTAGATATTTCGTCAGGTAAACAGTCCATAGTAGAAGAACTGACTTCATTGAGATTCTTGAAGAACTGAATAGTAGAAGAACTGACTTCATTGAGATTCTTCACTCTTTGTCATTATACAACCAATATATGGTGGTGCATATCTTTTCTGTCCTCCCCTCCCTCCCTCCCTCCCTCCCTCCCTCCCTCCCACAAGCTGACTCCATTCTAGCCGCATTAGCTCACTAGCTGCTCCTAGAGGACCCCAGGCATTTTTCCCTTGAGCGTCTGCAGAAACTATTCCTGTTATTTGGGGGGCTCTTTGCTCAGATATCTGGCCCAATTGCCTGTGATGTTCACATTTCACTTTCCCAGTGAGGCTTTCTTCTCCACAATTTAAATGAAAACCCCTGCTCTTCTCTATCCACAATCTTAATCCTCCACATACTTCTTTATTCTCCACAGCATTTGTTATTGGCTGCCCTATAAGGTAATTTGCATGTTCATTGATATTCTTTCTCCCCTTCAACAAGAATGTAGGGTCCACTAAGTGAAGAATTTTTTCTTTCTTGCAATTGGCACTACTACCTACAATAGTCCACAGCACAATCCAGATGCTCAACAGATATGTTATAATTGATAGAGTGAATGAACTACTTTCCAAATAGAATCTGGATTTTCCATCATTATCTCACACTATGAAAAGTAGACTTACATTTTTTCCAAAATCTCTCATGTTCGCTTACTCAAGCCAGCTGATGAGGATAGGCCTGGGGTCGTTGCTGTCACCCATTTCACTTCCCTCTTCTCTGACCTCCTCACCATCCCTGCTGTCAGCTTCTTTACACCAGGAGCTCATTGCTTCATCTTTGCCTGGCTCACTGCAGTGTCACTAAACCTCCTTGCTTCTGCTCTGGCATCATTTACTTCTTTTTCACATAGTCACAGGGAAGTTTCTGCAAGCCACGTATAATCTTGTCATTTTTTTACTTAGAATCCTTTCATGATTTCCCTTACGTTCAGAATAAATGACAGGTGCCCCATTGTGGTGGTTAAGTTTGTGTTCATTCCACCTTTTTTGAACCCAGCAGGTGCACCTCCCAGCTTTGGTTTCACTCTTTAGCCACAGCTGACCACCTGTCTGATGTTCTACTGACCAGTCATCTCCATCCCTTTCCTAACTTTTCAATGCTATTGCTTTGACCTGGAAGTAGTCCTCCACTTAACTGTTTCTTTCTCTTCCTTGAAGGTGAACAATGCACGTTTCATTTACCCCATAAGTAGTTAATGTTCTTCTTACCTGCTCCCATTTATCTCAGCACCTACCTATCCAGTTAAATGTTTGTTGTGGTCATCTGTCTCCCTGACTACATTTTAGATTTTCTGGGGTAAGAGATGTCTTGAACTCTGAATCTCCAGGGCCTAGCACAAAGTTTAGTGTAGAGCTGAGGGGAAATGCTTGTACTTTTCTCTTTTCCCCATCTTGAGATGATTCTCCTGGGTTGTGAAATACCTTAGAAAATATTAGATTTTCAGCAATTCAGTCTAGTGGAGGTGTAGCAGAATGCTGGGGTCAGCCAGATCTTGGTCATTTAGACTACAGCCAGAGCAGTTATTGAAGAGAATCTTTTCTGATCATTTTAAGCAGCATGATAAATTCTAAGTAAACATAAATTTTCAATAATTACAGAGTAGGCATGAGTGCTTCCTTTCTTTGTTCCTCTACACGCAAGAAACTGGATGCCAAGCCCAACCTCACTGAATAAATGTTTAATATGCTAGAAGTTGAGGGGGGAGTGCTTGTACTTTTCTCTTTTCCCCCTCTTGAGATGGTTGTTCTGGGATGTGAAATACCTTAGAAAAGATTGTATTTTCAGCAATTCAGTCTAGTGGAGACCTAGCAGAATGCTGGGGTCAGCCAGATCTGGGTGTAATTGTAACTCTTGTGATTTGATGTCTTGGTGGTTTAGCCTAGAGCCAGAGCAGTTATTAAAGAGAAGCTTTTCTGATCATTTTAAGCAGCATGATAAATTCTAAGTAAATATAAAATTTCAATAATTATAGAGTGGGCATGAGTTCTTCCTTTCTTGGTTTGTCTACATGCAGGAAGCTGGATGCAAAGCCCAACCTCTCTGGGTGAAGTCGGAATCTGTAAGGATGATGTACCTAAGTCTAAATTAAACAAAAAGACACACACAAAAGACATTTAAACATATTTAATAACTAAAATTAGAAGATGCAGTTTCCTAACACACATCAGAAACTATATTGCCTCCAATGAGATAGGAGTGGTTGGAGACAAGAACAGAGGGAAGAGGCAAGGGCGGGCCACCTGGTCTCTCCCTGGTCCGAACCTCATGTCTCACTAGGTTGTCATCCTTGATGCTCAGACTTCACACAGAGGCTTCAGGACTCAGCATATGAAGTCAGAAAAAGCGGCTGCTTCCACATCCTATTCCCTGAAACACAGAAAGTTTTGCATAAAATCTGCCTTAACACATCACCCCTCATGCATGTCAAGTCTTCCTCCACAGTTGAATCAAAGAGCAAAGACACATGAGCAGAGGCACACTAGCAAGAACAGGGTTTTCATACACACAATCGGGAAAGATAAGGACCCATTGAGGAAAACAGGCAAGGGGAAAGTAGTACCTGTAAACAGCAGTGGGTACCTGTCAGTTCAAAGATTAAAGAACTGGCTGGGGGCTTAGGGCAGCCAGGTTAACAGTCAAGCCAGGGAGCGCACAGCTGGCACGTGGTGCTTTCTTCTACTCTCTACAGGGGAGTGTGTCAAATACACTCTGGTTCCGACCGGGCTTATCAGCCTCCTCATGCCCTCCAAAACACATGGACACATACAGGTTTGGGGCCTCCAGCTTCTAATGGGAGAGAGCAGCTTAAGTTTAACTTAAAGGGACTGAGCCCCTTCCTCCAGGGGCAAAGTTTATTCATGGAGATCACATGTGGAAGGATACTTGCTTTTATTTGTCCCATATTGCACCACTGTGTGTACCAGGCAGACCTCAGATGCTCTTTTTAAATGGGGGATCAAAGATGTGTCCACTGACAGCATTTGTGGGGCTGTCCCCCATTGTATAGTCTGTTATTTGTCCAGGTGGCCTTGGGTGCTTGGTTGCTGTACCAGCACATGAAGGCCTCTCATTAGAGCTATGGTGGCATTTACTGTAGATGCACTATCTGTGTTTTGTCCAAGTGGGCCAACCAAGGACTGATGGAAAAAGAAAGCACAAGGGCCTCTGACAATGGGAATGTGGTTACCTCCTCTTGGTGCAACACCTGGGTTCAGCAGTGCATGTCAGATACTTGGCATGAAGATGGAACAAGTAGGGATATTGCTGGCATTTGCGGTCACAACCAATGTGGTGTGAGCAGGTGAGCCCCACGATACCTGACCAAATGGGGGAACAGACAGGTGCTGGCTGTTCACCTCCATCCTGGTACAGCTTTCATTTTTCCTCATGTGGAACTGGGGCCTGAAGCAGACATGCTAACCCCAATGTTCTCACAATCTCTAGGAGCTCCAGATCTCATGCCCCATGGGTCTAGAGTAGAATTGCCAACCAATGCAGTGCTGACCCCAGTGGCAGGCATCCTGGTGGCAACTCTAAATATAGAACACTTGGCTGTAGCAATGAAGAAAACACTTGGGTTTTTAACCATATGTGGCATCACATTGAGAGGCAAGCCAAATGTGGAATATGGTGATGTTACATCAGTGAGATTTACTGCCATGATGCTGCCACTGGGTAGCTGGGCTGCAGGAGACCTTAGACCTATAACTGGTGTTGGGTTGCTGTGTTTCCCAGAATAAAAGAATGGTCTGATTTATCCTGCCCATGAGAACCCCAAATATGGGCTGGGAGGTGGCTCCTGGACTTACAGCATGTGGGGAAGTTGCCATTGGTCCCATGACTGATCACAGGCAAACTGGTAGGGACATGGTCTGAGCCAACGTTGGTTGTGAGTTCCCAGAACCAAGGAGCCCCATGTAAGACAGGTTGCACTTCTTCCATGAGATAGTGGTAGACTCGAAGATGACGGCTTTTGAATAAGGGGTGGTATCCACAGCACTGCTGTCAATGGTAGGAATGGATGATGATGTTGGAGTGGTGGGGCTCCCTAAACTGGAGATGTCTGGAGGAGTCATAATGGGATGGCTTAGCATAACAGGGGTATTAGGGATTCAGGCTTTTCCTGCTGCCCACTGGGGTCCCTGAATGTGAGTGAGCTGTGGTTCCTGGATTTACAGTGTGGTTAGAAGTTGCCATTGTTCTCATGACTGACTATGCAGGCAAACTGGTGGAGACTTGGGCTGAAGCAATTCCCAAGTCAGGGGTGGGAAGCAGAGCTTGGACCTGGGAAGTGTAGGTGGCCAGGCACAGAGAGTATGAAATCTCTGCGGGTGAGGAGGCAGCAGGGGCAGGCTAGGTGGTACTGTAGTTTGCTTTGACCAAATCAGAGGCCCCAAATTTGGGCTGAGGGGTGGAGCTGGGGAATATAAATATAGCTGGTTGGATGTAGGTTGAGTCTTACCAGGGGGCCCCTGCTGTGCACTGCCATCAACTTGGAAAAATGGGAGAGCTCTCATCCTGAAGCTTGAGGAAGTTTTGAAAATAATAGCCTTAGGAGGGAAAGTGGTGACCCTGTTGATGGCCTGATGGTCTGAAAGAGGCTGCAAGGTCTGGTGGGCTGATGTGTTTGCTGTGATGGTGGGGATGACTGCTGTGAAATTCATCTCTTTGGTGATAACAGAGATCCTGTGGAAGAGCCTGGAAGAAAGGTGAGAGAGGAAAGGGGGAGGAGAATGCACACATATGGATGTAGGGGTCTCCCTTCTGAAGGGAGGCTGGAAGGAGAAAGGTGTGGGGCCAGAAGGTATTGGGAGGTCAGAAGTGGAAGGTGCTGAAGCTACTCCAGAATGAGAAGAACCTCCTTTCTCATTAGGTAGAACCCCAATATAGGGACAAAGTCAGTGGATAAAGATAGTGGGGAGTTAGGGTTTTGGGATATTTTTGATGAGGGGTCAGGTGGACGGACAGGCAGGATGGGGTATCTGGCAGCTCAGCCAGGTCAAGGATGGACAGAGGAGCTGGGACCTGGGAAGTGTAGGTGGCCAGGGACAGGGAGTCTGAAGTCTCTGCAGATGGGGAGACAGCAAGGGCAGGCTGAGTGGTGTGGCAGTTAGCCTTGGCCTCTATTTTTGTCCTCCAAAGCCTCCATTTTCTCCTAGAACATGTTTTCTCTTGTTTATACCCCATGCTATTCTCCAAGTTGCCCAGATATCCCTCAACAGACACGCAAGGAAGCTTAGCAGGTGGCAGCAGCTCACTTCTATCCCACATCAACCACAGGGTGGGGCCAGCTGTAGCAGTGGTGAAATCCACATTTTCCTTTTGCCCTGCCTGTTACTGGCAGCTCTGGGCAGAGAAGAGCTCCATGATGAAAGAACTGAAGGCTTCTTGCCCTGCATCTCCTTCCCTGACATCAGCAAGCCTGGAGAACTGGGCAGGTGGTCTTCATCCAATACCTCCAGGGTTGCCTTCTCTAGAAGCAGGGAGCATCCCCCAGGCAGGTCAGGGAGCACTGCTGGAGCCGGGTCAGGCTTCTCAAGGGGAAGGCCACCTCCACTAGGGCTGTGTGAGCTGGGGATATCACGGTCCTCCCAGAAGGAGCCACTCACTGGAGATACCTGTGCCTTCCGACCCAGGTTATCTGGGTTTTCCGACAACTAGGAGTGGGCATTTCCCTGCAGAGGCCTGGGCCTGCAGTCGAAGAAGGTGAGGTCTCCCTGGATCTCCAAGGCCCTGAATGCGGATGACGCTTCCCTATGGCTATGGGGGCCCTTTTCTTGTCATCCTGTCCCTGGGTCTCTATGTGATGCTTCTACATCACTGTTCTGGGCTCTTGTTCAGCCCTCCCCTCGGTCTCCTTCGGGAGCCTGACTGGGACCCGCTCAGGTGGCGAAGGCAGTGGGAGGGCGACCTTGCGGCCAGGAGGGGAGGGTCTTCAGGGAGCCTGGATGCAGCAGCCTCTGGGAGTTCCCAACAGAGGGCTTGGAGGCCACAGCCTGCAGGAACCTCAGAGGGTCGCCCTTGTCTTGCGGGAGAGGACAGGGGCGCCACACAAGCTGCCTGGAGAGGAGGGCCTAGGAGGCGGCCGGCCCCGGGTTGAACAGGAATCAGAAAGGGCCCGGATGTCCTGGACAGGTGTGGAGGCCTTGAGGGTGAGGGGCGGGCGCTGACCCGGGGGCCTGCAGCGAGACCCGGGAAGAAATCTGTGAAGTAAATTACGAGTTGAACGCCTGTGATACGGAAGCGGATGTGACGCTCTTCCGTCACCCGCTCCTCCGTGGCCAGGCGCCCCCTGGCAGCTGAGACTCATGACGTCCCCATGCGGCTCCTGAGAGGGGAGGGCGCCAGTGAGAGCGGGCCCAGCAAGGGTGCCTAAAACAGGGTCAGCTGATGAAGGGCGAGGCCCCCTGCTGGGCCCGGCGGGACTCTCTAGCCCCGGGGACCTGGGGCCGTCCTGTGGCTGGGGTGGGTGTTTGGCCCTGGATGGTACTCTCCGTGGGACTCTGGGAGGATGCGGGGCCTGATCCACCAGAGTCCTTCTCTCCTGGCGCTTGGCCTGGGTGCTGGCTTGATACCCAGTGGCCCTGTCTTGGCTGGCCCTGTACCCTGGGTCACAGGGGCAGAGCCTGCTGGAAACTGAGCACGGGGCCACCCAGATCCTGCCAGACTCCTCTGGAGCCTCTCCAGTGCCTCTGTGCTGCCTGGAGCCAGGCCCACCTTTGCCATGGCCGCCCTGCTGCGAAGTCCACCAGCCCCACTATGCAGGTTTACAAGGAGAGGACACAATACCCTTACCCGACTAGATACAGCCCCTACCACCTCCCTTCCTGGCAGGGTGTCATCAATTCTTTTTAAAAATTTCCTAAAACAACGTTTAAGCCGGAGACCGTTCCTTGGGTGAATCAGGTGGCCGTGCTTCAGCCAGGATGTGACCCAGGCTGTGTGATTCCACAGCTCATGCCCTGGCCTGTGTGCCTCCTTATCATGGAGACATCGTGTTTTCTCATTCGTTCCTATAGCCCATGGGGTACTTAGCACGGTGGCATATGTGTGATAAACACATGCATTCCTATGAGGTCTTTACCTCAACTCACAAGTTGTGGCCCACACTGGGCTCCAGTCCTCTAAGATGTAGGGCAGGGACCAGCAATTGTCACACATGCCACATGTCTCTTCTAATGGAGCCTTGCAGCCCAGATGTTCTTTTTGGTCCCGTCAAGGATCTAATATGTAAAGATTATATTGTAGATCCATTTTGGTCTAACCTTAAATTTAACAGTGGATTATTCCATATGGATAAGAATCCAGTTTCTCTGGCCTTTCTGGAATAGGTCTAGAAAGCAAATACATCATTTATTTGCCAGTTAATACTGGAGCAATGTATTGGGTTAAAATATCAATACAATTTGGTCATGTGAACATGCCTGCTGGGCCTACTCTTCACCACACATTATTGTCAGCTAAATATCACTCTAGACCTTCTTACACCCAAGAAAAGAGACATGCTCTTTACTGACAGGACAAGCTAAATGTGTGTTACTGTCCTAGGATCTGGAAGCTTCGTCATGACAAGAAAGATTTGGAAAATCCTACACAACTTTCTCTAGTTTGAACTTTGTTTTTCAGGCTTATTTCATTGGTGTGTTTTTCTTTCTTGGGGTTGATGTTGTATATCAGATGTGTGACATGCAGAAGTTTCAGAACCAAGAACAAAATTCTGTAAAAATATTTTTATATATATTTTTCATTTTAAAACATCTATTTAAAATAACATTGAACATAATTAACATACTACAAAATTGGTTTTAGCCCTCTGCTCATAAGATTCCTTTCATAGTATGTCAGAGCAAATTTGAAGTTACATCCCCAAAAAAGGCTAACATCAATAGAGCACGAAAAGTTTTGCTAAGATCCAAATTCTGTTTGAAAAAAGGAGAAATATTATAAGCTCTTACTAAAGTCTCCATGCCAGAAATCATTTACAGATATGGCATTTAACTAGAATTTCTTGTAATCATTTGGGGAGAGTTCAAATCAATCTGTTGATTTTATTTGTTGGAATAAAAATTACAAGCTGGTACAAATTTCGGACAAAGATTTCCTGAAGGAACTCTGAAAAAAAGATGATTATATGTCAGACTCATTTGAAACCATAAATTACAGTCATGTTATTTCCATTTTTCCCAAAGAAGAAAAATTCATTAAACATATAATGCACACTGGGGCTTCAGGACATTACAAGGAAATGTAGGCAAGGATATTCCACAAAAAAATTGCCTCTTTATTTTTCTTGTCCAATGAGAATAGAGGCACAATATATATTTTTTGAGATGTAGATTATTCTTGTACTTGTCCTTGTAAGGTCAAATAGCATTAAATGGCAGGTGGTTATTCAGAGATAATTTAGCTTTGCAGAAATAAACATGTTGATATAAAATTTGTCAAAGTGATATATTTTCTTAAAAAAGATTTAGTAATTAATGTAAATATTTTAATAACAGCAATTTATAGTTGCCAGGTGAGATTGTTTTTAATTTGACAATTTTTAAAGCACCCGTCTTCAGTCACATTAAATGAACCTGTGGCCAGCTTTGGATGAGATTGTTATAGTGACAGTAAACCATAGCTGGCAACCTGAGGCTGAACACTCTCACTCTTCTTTTCTTGTCTTGATCACCGAAAATGTATTGTAAGTTATAGAGAGTTAATGTGGAGACATACAGAGTCCTCTGGACTATACTGATTCGTGGAATGCATTAAATGAACTTTATTTCCCTAAAATACATTTTGTCTTCTTGGTTTCAGTAACTACACATTACTCTCTTGTGAACGAAAGTAATCTCAAAAAGGAATTTGAAGGAAAGAGAGTTTATTTCAGTCAACAGTTTGAAAACTGCAGCCTCTGGTGTAAAGTGGAGTAGACATCAAAGGAAGAACTTCAGTTTTTTTCTTTTAATTTTTATTTTAGATTCAGGAGGGACAAATGCAGGTTTGTTGCATGGGTGTATTGTGAGATGTTGAGGTTTAGGGTACAAATGATCCCATCACCAAAGTATGGATCATGGTACCCAACAGTTAGATTTTCAGCCCTTCCCCTCCCTCTCCTTTCTAGTAGTCTCCATTGTGTATCTGTTGCCATCTTTATATCCATGAGTACCCAATGTTTAGCTCCCACTTACAAGTGAAAATGCATTGTTTGGTTTTCCATTCCTGGGTTAATTTGCTTAAGATAATGACCTTGAGCTGCACCCATGTTACTGCAAAGGACATGATTATGTTCTTTTTTATGGCTGTGTAGTATTCCATGGTATATATGTAACACATTTTTATTATCCAATTCACCATTCATCAGCACCTAGGTTGATTTCATGACTTTGCTATTGTGAACAGCGCTGTGATGAAAATGTGGGTGACATTTTAGCAGAACCATTATTTTCTTTTAAATGTATACCCAGTAATGGGATTTCTGGGTTAATGGTAGTTCTAAATTCTTTGAGAAATCTCCAAACTGTTTTCCACAGTAGCTAAACTAAGTTACATTCCTATCAACATGTATAAGTGTTTCATTTTCTCCATTTTCTTTGCAGCCTTGCCAAAATATGTTGTTTTTGGACTTTACAATTATGGCCATTCTGACTAGTGCGATTCACTGTGGTTTTGACTTGCATGTTATGTGAGCCAATTCTTTCTAATAATCTCCCTTCACTTATCTGTCTACACACACACACATATACCCCGCTATTGGTTCCATCCTTCTGGAGAACACTGACTAATATAAAAGGCATCAAAGAAATAGGAAAACATGACTTATTTAGAGGAACAAAATAAATTAATAGAAAGCAGCCCTTAGATTCTAGACAAAAAGAACAAAGGAAGTAAATAGAACTTAAGATACCTATGGGACTATCAAGAAAATCAAGGTATGTATTATGAGAGTTCAAGAAAACAGAGAATAAAGAACAAAGGGATTATTTGAAGAAATAATGTCTAAAAATCTCCAAATTAGATGAAAGATATGAATCTATAAATTCTGAAACCTCACTAAACCCAAATATATCTACTTGGAACATATTATTACCTAACTTTTGAAAGACAAAATCAAAGAGAGAATCTTGAAAGCACCAATAAAGAAGTGACTAGTGATGTACAAGTCCTCATCAGTAATATTAACAATTCATTTATCTGGCAGAAACTTTGGATCCAGAGTTGGTGGAATGATATATTTGAAATGCTAAAAGAAAAAAACAGTGAACTGAGAATCCTATGTCCAGCAAAACTGTCTACCACAATGGGGAAAACTAAAGACGTTTTCAGATAAGCAAAAGCTGAGGGGTTTATCGCCACTAGACCTTCTTTACAGGAAATGATAACGGGATCTTTCAGATGGAAATGGAAGAATGCTACACAGTAACTCAAAGCCAGTCTTTCTCAGTCTCTTCTAAAAACTTTAACAGGAAAAATTAACTTTCTAGCTTATCCCAGAAGGACAGCATTACCCTGATGCTAAAGCCAAAGATGATACCTGAGAAAGTAAATTACAGGTTAAAATCCCTTATGAAAATTGATGTAAACAATTTAAAAAGCTCCAACAAAATATGAACAAGTTGAATTCAGCAGCATATTGGAATATATACCATGTTCACATGGGATTTATTTCTGGAATGCAAGGACGGTTCAACATATGAACATCCGTGTAATACATCATATAATTTAGCATTTACACTTTAAGTATATATCCAATAGAAGTGACATCAGGGACTTGAACAGATATTTGTACATCAGTGTTCATAGCAGCATTATTCACAATAACTAAAATCTGGAAACGTTCATAGATGGAAGAATGAAGAAATAAAATGTGATATAAACAGGCATGCGTTCTTTTATTGTACTTTGCTTTATTGTGCTTCATATAGATTGCATTTTTTTTTCAAATTGAAGGTTTATGGCAACCTTGTGTCAAACAAGTCTGTCAGCACCATTTTTCCAATAGCATGTGCTCACTTTGTGTTTCTATGTCACATTTCAATAATTATCACAATATTTTCAGCTTATCATTATATCTCTTATGGTAATCTGTGATCTGTGATCAGTGATCTTTGATGTTACTATTATAATTATTTTGAGGTGCCATGAACCTTACCCCTATAACATGGTTAAGTTAATCGATAAATGTTGTATGTGTTCTGACTCCTCTATTTCCCTATCTTTGGCCCTTTCATTCTCTGAGAGACAACTTTGAAATTAGGTCAGTTAATAACCATACAGTGGTCTTTAAGTAGTCAAGTGAACTAAAGAGTCCCACATCTCTCACTTTACATCAAAAGTTAGAAATGATTTACTTTAGTGATGCTGGCATGTCAAAAGCTGAGAGGCTGAAAGCTAGGCTTCTTGCACCAACCAGTTTGCTACTAAACCTTTCTTCATATTACCAATAAGGCTGTTCAGCTTTCTTATCATGTGTGTATTCACTGAAGTATCACCTTTAATTTTCCTCAAGTTTTCTTTTGCATCTACAATTTGGCACAAAACAAATTTCCATGGCAGTACCTAAACATTTTCCACATGGACTTAAGTTTACTCTTAAAAAATATGTTCTAGTACCATGCTGTTTTGGTTACTATAGCTTTGTAGTATAGTTTGAAGTTAAGGTTGCGTGATACCTCCAGCTTTGTTCTTTTGCTTAGTATTCCCTTGGTTATTCAAGCTCTTTTTTGGTTCTATATGAATTTTATAATACTTTTTCCAAGTTCTGTGAAAAATCTCAGTTACAGTTTAATAGGAATAGCATTGAATCTATGAATTGCTTTGGGCAGGATGGCCATTTTAAGAACATTGATTCTTCCTATCCATGAGCATGGAATGTTTTTCCATTTGCTTGTGTTATCTCTGATTTCTTTGAGCAGTGGTTTCTAGTTTTCCTTGTAGAGACCTTTCACCTCCCTAGCTACTTGAAAAGCTAAGGCAGGAAGATTGCTTGAACCCAGGAGTTCTAGGCCAGCTAGGGTGATATAGTGAAACTCTATTTCTAAATAAACCTTTTAAAAAAGTAGCCAGTTGTCATGGCATGTGCCTGTAGTCCTGGATACTCAGGAGTCTGAGGAGACTGCTTGAGCCCAGAAATTTGAGATTGCAGTGGTCCATGATCATGCCACTGCACTCCAGCCTGGTTGGCAGAGCAAGAAGCTGTCTCAATCAGTTAATCAATCAATCAGTCAAAGCTTTTTCCTTTCTTCTGTGGTCTTTTAACTTTCATGGGCCTTTTTATTTGCTATTTAATATGTTTCTGAGTAAATACAAGTTAACATTTACAATTATTAGCCTGGATTTTACCATTTCTATTTATATTAAGCAATGTTAGTTTTACATGTAAATATAAGAATAGTTATCTGAGGTACAAAATTACCAAGACATCCCTACTTTGTTGCATATATATATATATATACACAAGTTTCTTTTATTTTTAACCATAACAGTAAAAATACTGTACAAATAACTGTTTTCATCTTGTTTCTTGATACGTACATGTTCTACCAAAACTGTCTATTTCAACTAACTGATGAGTAAGGAATGACGAAAAGAAAAAGCAACTATGTGTTTCTCTCTCTTTCCCTTTCTCTCTGTCATCAATTTCAGCATAAATGGTTGGCTAATACTGGAAAATAACATGAGTAAGAAAGAATATGATGGAGCACGTGGCCTCTTGGAGCTGTCAACACCTTCACTTAGTCATAGATGACTGGTTGACTTTTAGCTCCCCTGAGAAATTTTTTACAGTAGATTTTGAGTCTTAGATTCACTACAGTTAAGGCTTTTAGATGATGCAATTAAGTATTTTAATAGAAGAGTAATTAAGTATTTTAATAGAAGAGTAATCTAGTCTGTTCTAAAGCAAAGTTTAGACTCATGCAACTGTATCAGTCTCATCCTCTTTGAGCCATTGAATGACTCGCCCTAACTATATGATAAACTTCTTATAGTCAGGATTAGGTTTTATAGCTCTTACTTTTCTCTTAATATCTAACACTGCCCAGAATAGAAGATGCCTTCTATGAACATGTGTTGATTTAATTTTAAATAACATAAGTACATGCATGCTCTCATTTCTCTTAAGGAAATGAGGATAAATTCCGCAACATTCCGACATAAAGCCCTTACATTCCCTGAACCTAAAGACCTATAAATAGTTAGCATACCTTTCCTCTCACTGCACCAAACTCTAAGATAGTTCTATCGAAGTATGGTCATTATTTGTTTTTAAGTACAAGGAAATAATGAGCAAAAGAAATAAATTGCTTATCAAAAGAACTTCTTTCACCAAATAAAGACTAAAAGTCAAAAAGTCAAATTAATGCAGGATTTATGACTATTATATATTATAAAGAATATTGACAAGAAACATCACAGTGCTGATTGCTATTATCATCTTTTCACTTTCCATTACACTTGTTTATATTATTTTTATTGGATTTTATTAAAGTTATTAAGGTTTTTATTATAGTCAAATTTAAAAAATCTCTTGATATGCTAACAGAAAGGAAAATGAGTCAGAACGTGAAAAATGTTTTAGACAAGTTGACAACATATATTCTTTGTTCATTTCTTTTTTAAAAAAATTCCATCTTCACACCTACATGTACAGGACAGTGAATAAAATATAAAAAATCACCCTATAGAGATGAAAAATAAAAGACAAATTGGTTCTAGAAACTTTTCTGTATTATACCTCGTATCTCAGTGTATTTGGCAAATAAAAGCATCTTGAAATATTCTTTAAATTTTTCTGTTTTATGATTTGCTTGCTTATCTTATAATACAAAGTCACTTTTGGAACACTTGGAGAAATATTTTAACATTTGGTATTTGAGTATTCCTATCTGTTTTCTCTATTTTTTTCCATTGCCCTATAGTGATGTTTTAGGATAACCTCCCACTCCTCCCACCTACATACTTGCTGTACTCTACATGCCCACACATATGACGGTTTTTTTTTTCTTTTTTTTGAGATGGAGTCTCTCTCTGTCACCCAGGCTGGAGTGCAGTGGCACAATCTAGGCTCACTGCAACCTCTGCCTCCCGTGTTCAAGTGATTCTTCTGTCTCAGCCTCTCAAGTAGCTGAGATTACAGGCATATACCACCATGCCTGGCTATTATTATTATTATTATTAATTTTGTATTTTTAGTAGAGAAAGGATTTCACCATGTTGGTCAGGCTGGTCTTGAGCTCCAGACCTCGTGATCCATCTGCCTCAGCCTTCCAAAGTGCTAGGATTACAGGCATGAGCCACCATGCCAGGCCTCCAAATAGTTTCTTGGTGACAGATTAACATGAATTTGGTCGAGTTTGAAAGGGTATAAAATAGATAGTTTTCACACCTCAATATTTTTAAGGTGCTTTTTGGAAGTAATCCTAGTTTTAGCCCAAGTGCCACTAGCTATAAAGTGCATTTCAAATATGCCTTTTGGTATGTGTGAATGGGGAGGTCATATTACTAGGAGTCTATTTTCATGGGCAACTGGAAAGCAATCAGGGAAAGAATTTATTATAACACAGATACAATTGATCAATGTAACAGAATAGAGATCCTATAAATAGACCCACACATGTAGAAACAACTGATTTTTGAAAAAGGTACAAAAATAATTCAGTAGAGTAGTCTTTTGACAAATCCTGGTGGACACATGTAGTGTATGGGTAAATTGCAGAATGAATTTTGATCACTACCTCTTACTACTTAAAGATTAACTCAAAATAGATCAAAGACCAAAATGTAAAACATAAATCTATATATATTTTTGAGACAGAGTCTTGCTCTATCATCCAGGCTGGACAGCAGTAACATGATCTTAGCTCACTGCAAGCTTTGCCTCCTGGGTTCAAGCAATTCTCCTGCCTCAGCTTCCTGAGTAGCTAGAACAACAGGTGTGTGCCACCACACCTGGCTAATTTTATTTGTGTTTGTATGTGTATATATTTTTAGTAGAGATGGGGTTTCACCATATTGGCCAGGCTGGTCTTGAACTCCTGGCCTCAAGTGATCTGCCTGACTCAGCCTCCCAAAGTGCTGGGATTACAGGCATGAGCTACCATGCCTAGCCAAATCTATAAAATTTCTGTATGAACACATATAGAAACTCTTTGTGATCTTGAGTTAGCCAAATATTTCCAAGAGACGACACCAAAAATAAGATCTATAAAAGAAAAAAAATTAGATTTCATCAAAAATTTTTAAATGACTGCTCCTTGAAAGGCGTTAGTAAAAGAATGAAAGGACAAGGCACAGATTGGGAGAAAAATATTTGCAAATCATATATCTGAAAGAATATGTATCTATACCATATAAAGACCCCTCAAAACCCAATAATATAAAAATCAAAAAAAATTAAACATATAGGAAAAAAGTTTGAAGAGACCTTACCAGGGAAGACATGTAAATGGCAGATAAGCACGTGAAAATTTGCTCATCATAATGAACTATGAATTAAATGAAGATTAAAACCGTAAGGGGATACCACCATATACCTTAAAAATCTGGCTGTACCAAGTATTGGTGAGGAATTACAGTAACTGGAACTCTTCTACACTGCTAATGGTACAATCACCTCAGAAAACCGTTTGGCAGTTTATTTAAAAGTTAAACATATATCGATCATATGATCTCGCCCTTTTATTATTTCTTTTATGTTTGTACAAAGCCTTGTCCATGAATATGCATAGCACCTTTGTTTTTAATAGCTTAACACTAAAGCCCAAACGTTCATCAACAGGAAAATCCATAAACAAATTGTTGTGGACCCATACAGTGGAATACTATTGGGCAACACAGAGGAATAGACTATTGATGCACACAAACATATACATTATTCTCAAAATAATTATGCTTTGTGAAAATAGCCAGATAGAGTCTCTACTGTATGAATGCATTTAGATACGTTCTGGAAAAGTGCAGCACATCCATAGTGATGGAAAGCAGATTGGTGCTGCCCTTGGGATGTGGAGGAATATGAGAGGACACATGAAGGGTGTAAGACAACTTTCTTGGGTGACAGATTTCACATTTTCTTGATTGTGTTAATGGTTTCATAGGTATATACATATGTCAAAAGTTGCTAAATTGTAGGCTTTAAGCATGTGGAATTTATTGTGTTTCCATTATATTTTAATAAATTACATATTTTTAAGTTGAGCAGAGAAGTTTGTTTCAACAAAAACATACCAGTTGAGAATGGAAAAGTCAAGTCCCTATGGTGTCTGTTAGTTGAATTTTTCTGTACTTTATTTCCCTACAAATGTATACCCAGGTTCTTTTGAGAGATGGGGCTAATAAAGTGGAGTGAAGCAATATTCATTAATGATATCTCAGCCACAATGTTTTATGACCCTCTAACAACATGTCACCAAAAAATGGGAAAATTAAATGTATTCCATCCACATCAACTCAGAATATCTCACAGCTTCATTGCACTGGGCACTTGAAGATCATAGCCCCATGGTAGCCCATCAAAGGCTCTAGTGCCAGCTTGTTGACCTCATGGCCCAGGACAACTTTGAATATGGCCCAACACAAATTCGTAAACTTTCTTAAAACATTTTGGATTTTTTCGTGATTTTTTTAAAGTTCATCAGCTATTGTTAGTGTTAGTGTATTTTATGAGCAGACTAAGACAATTCTTCTTCCAGTGTGGCCCAGGGAAGACAAAAGATTGAACACCCCTGTTCTAGTATATGTCTCTGGGAGCAGTGATACCCAGTGGCAGTAGTGGCATATGATAATAAATGATTTAACTGTGCCTGCTGATGACTGGTGAGGTGTCTTATAGCTTTGTGCACATGGATACTGTGCAACCATAGCTGGAGAAGAGGAGCAAGAAAACTGGAAGCTTCCTATGGAAATTGAGAGAATTTTGTTCGTATTACTTTAGCAAACATGGCTTATACACATAAATCATCATTTTCACAGATCAATGCATTTCTAATGATTGTAGGTTACAAGTGCTTAAATGAGCCCTAAATGATTGCCACCAAATTTCTTGGACATGTGTCACTTCACTGGATTGAGTGAAGATGAATAATTAACCACTAGCAGAAAGGCAACAGGTATAATGTGCTCTCATATTTTTTATTTATCAAGAGACATTTTCTTAATTTGTTATGTTGAATTGAAATTTCCAGTTATTCCAAAAAGAGAGAAATGTAAAAGTGCTTTCATTCTCAAATAATTAGGAGATTAGGAAACCATACTGGTAATCCTAAACCTCATATTTGAAGTGTTTCCAAATTTAAGCCTTTTGAAGTGGAATGTTTTCTCAATTGCTGTTAAAACAAATTATTGTTATTTAATCTTCTTTGAATCACAGGGCTCCTACAGGGGATGAATATGCCAAAACAGATAAGAACATCTATTTTCAAAGGGCTTTCTATTTCAAGTTTAATAGTCTCCCAAAGTTTATATAACAGAGTCCCAAGCTGTTGTGAAGGTTTGACAGGCATGTTTCTCTGCAGTTCTGGGATTTATGTTAGGTAGCTTTGCAGATAAAGCAAATAAATCATACTGAATTCCTAAATAACCAATGATGCCGGTTTTTATTAATATTCTTACTGGTGGCAAATACTCTTTCTTGCTGTTATGGCTTTAGCATTCCTTACTTCATTTTTTTCTTTCTTCTTTGGTGAATACCTGACCAAGTGTAAGACAAATCAAGTTTGTTTTTAGTCATTAGAATTTGGATTATCACTTTCCTCTTTTTTGATTCCACAATAACACTTGATTCACTTTGGAATATTTAAGATATGTTCATTTGGTAATCTCAGACTGTGTCTTAAAGAAGTGCATGTAATTTAAGGACAATTATGTGTGCAATAAGCTTGGGCTAGACACTTGCATCCAACAATTTTACATATTTTTTATTGGTAACTCCTCAAAGATTTGCTAACATAATTAACTTTCACTCAGTAGGATGATTGGCTGCCTAAATCATTCACCTGATAATCCTGATTCTCATCAACGTAGAGAAGATAGTTAGAGGCCTAGCACCAGGTTGACCCCACCTCCCTGAGGGCCTCCAAGCTCAAGCTCGACTGCATGAAGCCAGTATTGAGTAAGCACCTAGGGAATGAGATGCATAGATTCCCAGTGGACAATGTGATGGCAGGGAGTGTTGTGGCTGCAAAGTACTATTCTCCTCACTGAAGCATGTCTTAATGTTCAGTGTCAGATATCAGTTATTCTGACCATTCACACCACATGATTCCTCATTCATGCGTTAAGTGATTTGCCTGTGAACAGGCCCCAAATATTCCTGAACTCTTTCCTAAAGTAAGCATATATAGTAGTGGTGTTATCTCCTAGAAAATAATATTAAACGGGGTACAGGCAAATAAATAGTTGACATAAAACCTGCAGCTAAGACTGTAAAATATGGATAAGGAACTGCTGGACAATTCTTTACAGAATGCTTTCAAACTGGCTGAAGGAATTTGAGGGTTTTACTTAAATTTGAATTATTTTTAGGTAAATGTCAAATTGCATGATATCTTGTAGATCTGATTTTTGAAATTACTTACACTCAGTCCCCTGCCCCTGCCATTGACACTTTTTTACTAAGCCCAAAAATTATTGTTCGGTTTCTAATAATCTTCATGCAACAATAGCTTACCTGCAAATAGCTTACCATGAGAGTTCTGGAGATCCATTCTTGGCTTATTAGTGTTGTTTATTATCTTTTTCACGAATGCATGGGGAAGAGGTTAAAGTAGCAGTTGGAGAACCTGATTTTCTGACTTCTTAGCTGTGTGAATCACTACATGTTTCTGGAATTTAGTTTTCTCATTTATAACATCAGATAAGGATATCAGGCCTGCTTACTACATAGGATTGTTTTGAAAGTCAAATGAAAAAATGCACTTACTGTAGGGTAAATGCACCTGATAGCGATAAATTAAGCATAGCCTTAGAATGACCCTGCTTGGCAGACACACCTGAATTGTGCTCTGAGCTGGATAATTCGAGATTGGCCAACCTGGAGAGGCCAATCCAGAGATATGTTCCTTTTCTATGATAAATGAATGTCTAAGCTCCTGTCCCATCCTATCCTGTCCAGTGAAACACAGGCTGTACAGGGGAGTGCATTTTGGGTTAAATGAAGGTTGCCAGGTGGAGGTAAGGGGAGGGTGTTAAGTGAAAATGCTGTAAAAGTTGCATGCTGTTTGCTAGCAGTTGCGATTTTTCTGCCCAGCTTGCTGTCACTGGGCTGTGCAGTTATCTTGTCCAGCCCACCACCACTGAACTCTCTTCCTGTATATAAGCCCTTGATAAAACCCTTTGTCTTGGTTGCTGGCTCTGGGTCTCCTCTTCTGCATCTTGAACCTAGTGCCTTCTCTATTGAGGTTGATAGTGGTTCAGTACAACACTTAAACATCTTGAAAACTGTCATGTGCTATAGGAATACATAGCATCAGTATCACTACTATTTATTACTGTTGTTCTTACTCCTATTTCTACCACACTGTCAATAATAACACTGGGTGAGATACTATCCAGTAAATGCTCATCATTGTCAGTGAGTCTGATCCACATTGCACAAAATAATAGTTTGTATGTCTATTTTCTGTCTTGAGGCCAGTTTTCACTTCAATATTTATTAATATCAAGAAATAACTATGGCATAAAGCCTCATTAGAGAATGAAAGAGGAAAATAATATTTCAAATGAAGACACAAAGAAAAATTTTTAAATGTATAAATTGTGTATTCCTGATGGAGAGATTATACATTTAGATTCTCTATTTATATCAAACAGTAGTCTTATATGAGATTAAGTCACTTGATATATTTATTGTGATTTCAAAACTCAAAAGAATTGACTGCTCATTAGAGGAAGATGAAGTACACACTAGTAACAACCCTTTGTGAGGCTTTATCTGGGAGAATCAAAACATTGCTCAAACCCCATGGACACTCAGAATCTCTTTTAACAGTTTTTGTTAGAAATAACTTAGATTACCAGTTTTCTGGTAATTCTGTGCCTGAAATTTCTGAGCAGCTTGATATACTAGTTTATCCCTGGAGGGCATTATTAGTGACTCCATTATAAAAAATGCAGAGATAATATAGGTGTCTCTATCGTCTGCATGCTAAGTAATGACCAAGGGAGGGAATATGTTCACAGGCTGGAAATGGGTAAGATTTGTTTCCTTGTAACTCCACATCAGCCACACTTATCTCTGTCCTGACACTGTAGCATCGTGTATGTGGCCTAGAGAGAAAACTCTGATTCTGCACATAGCATTTGTTTTCCCAGCCACAGGTAAAAGACAGAGTTTAGCCTCAGCAGGGGCGTCTTAATCCATACAGACACAGGGCTGATGATCAAATAAGCCTATAACAACGGAATTTAAGCAAGACCAGTTAGCTGAGGAGCCAGCAGGGGAAGAGGTAGCTAACTCAGGGTTAAACTGCTGTCAGGGGCTCAAGTCCACTGAGACCACAGCTAGGACTGTTGAAGGCCACTGCTCAGCCATGAGAAGAAGACCTTCTTTTAATTAGTGGTTTGTCCCTATGAGAATGTGTAGGTGATTCAAAGCTCTGGACACAACTGTTCGCCTGGTATCTGTGACTAATGTATTATAGCATAAAGGAACATTTTCTTTTATATTGTTGTGCAATAACATAATCTGAGGATCTGTGGTTTTTCTTGCAAAACTTAAAAAATATTTCACAAAAGCATTTGACTTTACAGAAAATGAAGGAAGTATTGCTTACTCTGTATCATAACTTGCTCGAGAATCAAGGAATAAGAATTTTGCTGTGTGAGAAGCTAACCTCAGCAATAGCCTCCCCCTCTTCCATCCACATCCCAACACATACCACCTCCAGCCAGTCGAGAGCTCCTCTGGCACTCTCATACAGGAGCTTTTTCATTATGGAATCCCAGACACCCCATTCAATTATTAAAGGACGCCCTGTTATATTTATTACAGAGGTGGCTGATATTGCTGCCAATTGTCGAATTTCGGTTTCCTGTGGTTGATTTTCATGCATGTGGAACACACAGCTGCTGGGCGGGCGCCAGCACTCCATCAATCTCTCCAGGCTGCCTCGACCTCAGGATATGTAAGAGTAGCGGATAAATTGGAAGATCAATGGCTTGTCTCTCCTGCCGCACCAGCTGCTATTGAGAAATTAATATGAGGATCACTATAAATAAAAGATAAAAGATGATATGGCTTACAGTGTAAAATATTAAGGCTGGACACAATGTGCTGGAGGAATCTAAACCAAAAGCTAACCAAATTAACCCTGTAAGGGCCTTCCACCACGTTTCTGGAAATCAAGTTTGAGAGAGATCATACTGTAATATGATAAGGGTCTCTTTACATCCCTTGATAGAGAAAAAGTCAGGAACATTAATGAAGTGGTGTCCCTTCTCTTTTCTATGTCATAGAGTTTTGAGACTTGAAGAGATTACAGAAATTATTTATTCCAGTCACTTCATTTTACATGAGAAAACTGCAGACCAGAGAATTAAGTGGTTTGCTCAAATTTTTGCAGCTAGCTGGTGACAGAGCTGCTAATGGGCCTCCGTTCTAATGTTCAATTATTTTCTTTATCAAGACACCTCCTATCACAAAGGCTCTTAATAAAACTCTCATTTTAATGCTCTCTAGGGCTTTCCTAAGAAGAGCGCAAATTTGTAATCATGCCAGCAGCAGTAAAAGATAGCAATATTTCTAATATGTACTCAAGACCAAAGATCTATGTGTGGCATATAATAATGTTTGACAGATATCATTTACAGAGCACATTTGTTTCTGAGCATTGCAGAGGACGTTATCCATGTTTCTCCTGGGGCTTAAGAAATGAAACAGATGATCAGACTCAAAAGCATATGCAGAGCCCAAGAGGGAATTGGAGGAAGAAAAAGAAAATACCAGAGACAATAGGAGAACACTAGTTGAGGAAAAAATAAGACTTTACAGGGCAAAACTTGACATCAGAATAGAAGCTGAAAGCCAAAGTTGAAGAGTCATAGGTTAATTTTGTTCGAATCTTGAAAAGTCTAAATTCAGTTTTTGGCTCTGTTGCACCATGTGCCTGTGTTAATTTGGGTAGCTCAATGCCAAAGCAGCTCTGAACCCCAGAGTGGCTCCTCTGAATTCCCAGTTTCAAGTTCCACCCTGCCCCTGCTGGCATCTTGAGATACAAGAAACAGGGCTGTTATGGTTGCCAGACAGATGAGTTCTGTACATACCTTGATTTGCAAATTTTTTTTTGGCTGGTTCTCAGTACAACTGGTGGAGATTTAAATTCCTGAAAATGAAGTTATGGATCTGTTGCTCTTGATTCTAGGTTCTACCCATGAATTCATTTGTACTTTGCAAAGATAATTTAATTTCTCATTTATTATGTCATTTAAACCTCTCTTTAGAGCCTCTCCTGACTCTTACCTGTTAATCAGAAGTCAGTTACATTAAACGTTCAATTCAGGTTCCATCTCCTCTGAAGAAAAATATACTTAAAAAAAAAATAAGAGGCTGATGATTTTATTTAAAAGCAAATCATCTACTGAGTGACGGGGGCTGATTCTGTCTTTAGTAGGTTAAAAAGATCCTCAATCTCAAACTCTTACTTTTTCTTAAAAGAAAAAAATCTCCTATCAATGCTGTTTCTTAAGGATCAAAAAGTGTGCATTAAAAAAAAAAAATTAGAGATCAATGCCTGATATCCCTGAACTACTTGCCCCCAGTGAGAAATGAATATGAGGATCATTATGAATAAAAGGTGATATAGCTCTTGGAGTAAAATATTAAGACAGTCACAGTGTGATGTATCAAGTGTAACCAAATTAACCCTTGGGATAAACAGGGACTTAGTTTTTGTTGCACTTGAAAAATGAACTATTATGAAAAAAAAATTTACATATGAAAAAGAGTTATTCAGGGGCTCAAAATTGAGAATGCAGTTCCTCTCCTTTGAGGTAGTCTCTCTCAGATACCTGCACAAGCTTTGGAAAATGCTTTCCCCTGAGCAATAAAGGCAGAGTAATCACTCAACCTTCTGCAAAGGTGCATTAACTTATCTTATTGTTTGATATGGTAGCTGCAAGCTATATTTACGGGATGGAGTTATTTTTTTGCATTTCCATCCGAAAGCTTCCCTCAGAAAGTATACTTTCCATTGGAATGTACACAAATCATTTTTCTAATATACCATTCATTAGATTAATGTTACTATTAGAGCTGCATAGAGCACATATGTGTCTTGGGCATTTTTCCAGAAATGCATCATGTAACACATGGATTTTTAGTTCGTAATCGCAAAGGATTCAAAACCTGAGCTCCAGAGGAGACTTTACAAACAGGCTAGCAACAATGAATTTTTTACTCTTTTGCCTAAATACTCTCCCCAAATTGTCTCTTTTCCAGGAAATGAGATACAAATAAAATCTTGGTCCAGTTGAAGCAGTGATTTTTATCTGTTGAGATAGATGGCCAGAGTTTCTCTCTAAGTCTGTTGGGTATAGACTCCTTTTCCTGCATATTTTGACCTTCTCTCTAACCCTGAAAGAATATAGATGGGTTGGGTGACTCACATCCACTTTTGGAATAGTGCACTGAATTATTTAGCATAAGCAATGGAGGAAAGTGGAGGAGTAAGTGGGGAGAAATAATTTTAAAATATCTTTAACTGGAGGAAAATTGGCCTACCTACACAAGAGTAAATATGGCATGTGTAGTGATTCAGATATTCAAAGATGTCTGTTTTAGCAATAAAAACCAGATCTGGACACAGTCCCTGGCACAGTCAGACTTACACCTGCACATTCACTATATCAAAAGAACCACAGAAGTGTGCTGAAAACTGCTTAAGTGAGAGACATAAACACAAGTACAGATGAACGGACAGGAATTCAAGGCTTTAAATGCTGGACTGCTGGCAAAGCAGTCAGCAGGATAAGCTCCAGCCAATTTTCAATTGTGAGACACTAAGTTCACATTGCAGACATGTGAGAATGTTTGTTCTTCTCTTCCTGATACTTTAGGGAGGATATTAAACACCCCTGTTAAATGTCTGCCAGTGATTGCCAGAATTAAGCTTTTGAAAATGATGGCTGTGATCTTTAATAGGGTTGTGCCCTTGTCAAGAGTCTCAGGCAGAATTTCCAGTGTAATTTCAAACCAGATATTTCTTTTGGATGATGTACATGTCTGACTTGCTGCAAGAAAACATCCATGTATAGTTGAAGTTAGGAACGAGCTGGTATAAATGTGTATGTTATCTCATGACCTAAGTTTTTGGCTACCTTTTGTTCTTACATTGTGGCTAAGTTTGATCTTGTCTCAGGGCCTTTGCACTTACTGTGTAAACATAAAACTGTTATTATTCTTTTTCTAGAATAATATTTTAGAATAATTTTTTTCTAGAATAAAATTTCCAGGAAAATTTCTATAAATTATTCCTTTCTGTTCTTTGGCATGTAACTTAAATGTCACCTCCTAAAAAGCCATTTTCTTGATGATCCAGTATCTCAGCTTAGTCACAGTTATATTACCTTAATTTATTTCCTTTGAACCACTTACCAGTTTTTCAGGAACAGTAACAGAATAATCATAAAAATAATGACTACCTTTGTTTATTTGTGTTTTGATAGACTTCTTCTCAAAGAATGCAAACTCCATGACGGCACAGATTGAATTTCCTTTGTATTCCCTGTTCTATGCCAGCCTTGGAACAGTGTTTGGCCTATTGTAGTCACTCAAGGTTTGTTGATTGAGTGTATAAAAATATATGAGTAGACAAATGGATTTGGAATGATTCAAGGTCACTCTTAATGATGGCTTGGGGTTAATTATTAGATTTAAAGTGTAGTCATTAGAGCTGGAAGGGATCTTGTTCACATTCTCTTAGCTAGGGCAAGATTCTCTTCTGTTGCATCCCTACTAGATAATCAGTTACTCTGTGCTCAAATAACTGTATGTGAAAGGCTAGCCATTGGCACTCTCTTAGCTATTTAAAACCAATCACAGCCTTCTATGGGACTTTGTTTCCTGTTACGCAGCTATAATTGAGAAGCCTCTGATTATCCAGGATCTTTTCACTCAGTCCTTTCAGCTTTTGTTCTTTTTCTAGCTCCTGGAGAACAGACAGGACATAGTTTCTCCTCTAAATTATATCTTTTAGGTTTACATGCCTGCTTGTAGCAAATTTAGTGCACTGTTACAGAAAGATTCAGGTGGATTGTCTGCCATGTATTACTACATTTCTTGATAGTATTTAGAAATAGTTTGTCTTTGGGTTCTATGTTATATTCGAGAAAGTACAGAAGTAGAAGGGATTTAGGGGTTATGTCAAAAGGATCAGATTGATATTTGAATTTATCCCCTTTAATGTATCTAATGCTGATGCTATGAGGAATTGAACAGTATAGTCCCCACATATTGCCATTGCTTAAAAAATGTATATGTGGTAAAAAACATGCTAACTCTGGAACCCCTCTATGATGGAAAACATTTCAACTACATCTTAGACCTCTGAGTATTTCTCAAAACGTTGTGATACAAAGCATCTCTCCTTTTCTTGTTTTTGGTATGTGCAATTAATTAACAAAAATCATACCTTATATTCCAGAAATAATGATGGTTTAGTTGACTTTTGGCAGGAGAGGGAGACGTGTTTAAAGGTCCATCATTTGTGCATAGCAGTTTAGTGTTACACAAAGCCTGGATATTTGAACCCCAGTGAAAGCCCCATGGAATCAGGTTCATGTATCTGTTCACCACTCTGTATAAATGGGAGAAAATCAAAACCCTGGTTTGTGGATTATGGTAAGCCAGAAGTTCTTTCACTTTTGCTGTGACAAACAGATACGAAGGTATTAAATATCTGCAGAATAGCCTTGCAAGATTTGACAGAAATCTCAAGTGGAATGTAGAAAATATATAACAAAAAGAAAAGCAAGTCAAGGCTGCTGGGAAACTTTTTCAAAGACAATTGAGTAATAATGGTAACAACCGCAATAAGAAGACCCATTATAAAAGGCTTAGAATGGCACAAAGTTCTTAGCACTTTACATATATTAATTCCTTACACACCACAATCCTAGATGGGTACAGTTATAACCCTTATTTTTCAAATCAGGAAATGAAACACACAGAGATGAAGTAAGCCTCCTGAGGTCCCACCACTAGTAAGTGACAGTTGGGAAAAAGTCCTAGGCTCTCCAACTTAGAGTCAGTGCTTTTAACCAGTGGGTTGTAAACTATAGGTAATATTTGTACAATTTGAAATAGCTTTACAAATATTATATTTTACTCCCAAAATACGTAGGGAATATCCAGAGAAATTGCCATTATAATTACTTAATTTTCTTTATCAGCAATCTGTCAACTTTCTGCAGTTCAGTATTCTTCCCCAACTTATTAAAAAATCAAGCTACAATCCAAAACAGAAGGGTTAAAGAAAGCAAATTTCGTGGAGATCCCGTTCTAGAAAGTAACTAAAAGAATATGGTCCATAAGTATGTAAAAAGAAACTTAAACAAAAGAGGAGACAAGAATCCCAAACCTTTTGATTAAGCTCAACATTCTTATGTAAAGGGACACTTAATCTCCATTAATACCCTGCCCACAGAGGCATCACTCTACAGAAGCCAAGCACTCTCTCCTCAACTGCAAACACACTGATCCTGGAACGGTCACTTTTCTTGGTAAGCCTCCAACTTTCCCTCATCATTATGGGAGGAAGTTGGAATTAGATTCGTTCTCACAACCCGGCTCTAACATTCTGTGCATTTGTGAGCCTAAGTAAGTGTTGAATATCTTTAATGCAGCAGGATATTTTCTTCATAACTGCTACTGTTCCCCTGCTTTTTGTGTAATTTTTATATGTTATAGACAAGAAAAAGATATCAAACTGAAAGTAAATAGCAAACTAATTCCAACTTTCCATACTCATTTCACTGCTAATTCTGCAGAAAGCCTTCTGCTGATGCAGACCGTGAAAACTCACTGCAAAAGTTCCAGGGTCTTTCCCATATTTGGTCATCTTGTGTTTTCCACTGGCAGCCACCACAAAGAAAGTAACAGGAACTCATATCAACACTAATGGGAAAGAAATCCTTAAACATTTTTTCCCTTACTATATGAAACTTCATCCATATACAAGAGCAACATTAAAGGTTAAACCCTAAAGGCAACATATTCCTGTGAACAAGAAAACATAACACAAATAATATACAATGCCATCATTATAAATATGCACAAACACATATGGTTTTAAAATGTATTCAGAGATATTGATTGGATTAAATTTGAGGTCAATAAAACATGTTTTTAAGAGACATACTCAGCATACATATCTGTCCTCCCCCTGCCTCACATATTTAATTCATTCCAGTCATTTCCCCAATTAGTTTCCCCCTATGTTTATTTTAGAATTAGTGATTTTTGGACAGGAGTTAATCTCTATACAGACACCTATTTCATGTCCCCAAAGTACTCAGTCTTGTTTTTGGCAATGTGTGTGGCGTTGGGTAGGGAAAGTGAGAAGTCACATGAGAGGAGAATAAAAAGAGTAAAACTTGGAATAGGACCTTATGTACAGTTCTTAATTCCAAAAGTAGAAGGGAAGAACGAGGGACCTGACAGATGAATCAGTGGTAGGATAACTCACTAGTTACTGGCTGTCCTCACTTTACCAGTGTTTTAGGCTATAAAGTATGCTTGAATACGTGCATCATTCTCTGGTTGGACACACATAAGCATAGCGTTAACTTCTTGGAATTGGTTTCATATGGTGATAATGGGCATAAAGAATGGAAACTATAAACCCATGTCTCCTCCAACTCGAAGACATTTATTAAGGCACAGGTTTAACCAAAACCAGAAATGATTTATTCATTCATGCCAACTGAAACTGCATCTTACCACTCCTGTTTGCTAAATAAAAGAACAAGGCTGACTCTGAGTAGAGTGACAGTCTATCTACATAGCCCTTTTAGCTTAAGTCTTGTCAACAGACTTTAGTGTTCACTCAATAAAAGCAAATCAACTCATTTAGTGTTTCAGGAAACAGCTCACTCTTTCATTGCCATTAAAGAAATTGTAACACTTGTTGGATACATTACTTTTTAGAATGCCATTCTCACACTTATTTATAATAGGACCTGTTATTTTAAATGAAAACTTATAATATGACAAGCCTCAGAACAAATACTCAATGTTTTTTTAAGAAATCACATGGTTTAGGGTTTTCAGATTTGGACTCAGACTTGCATTTCAAACATTGCAGTTTAGGCTTATTAAATGATTTCCTTGCAACCAAGAAAAAAATGCTCATCTAAATTTAGGATCCAATTAAATTAATATGATAGTGATTGATAAAGCAAAGTAGCATAGAAGCTGTGTTCATGTACTCTGGAGCTGGTCAGTCAGAGTTTGAATTTTATTTCTGCCATTTATAGCTGTGCAATCATGGGCAAATTACTTCACTTCTCTTTGCCTCAGTTTCTTCATCTGCACACAAATGGTGATGAATAATCGTACCAACATCATAAAGTGACTGTAAGGAAGAAATAAGTAATATTTTTATGCTTAAAGCAATCAATGGTTGGCTTATAAAAGAATTTGTAAATGCTAGTAATAGTATTAGTAAAATAGTATTCCTATAGTATTTGTTAAATTATCTCAAAATAATAATATGAGCCTGTTATTTCAGTAGTTCTATTTGTTATGTAGATTAGGCAAGCTCATCTTGTTTAATCATAAAACAAAGAGAAATAAAACAATTGTTTTAACCTTGTTAGGAACTCGAGTCACATAATTCAGAAATGTTTCTAACTGGTGGCATCTGCTTTGGCTCTGTCATGGCAAGAGAACGTTTATTGTTCTAGAAACTGAAAGCCTCATATTTGCATAGCATAAAAGAAAAGTGCTTAATAAGATATATTTCCATAGGCACAGTTGCACCATATATAGTGAAAAATTAGCTCTTCTAGGTTCGAATGCCCTGATTCAGAGCTGTCATTGCCTATTATCAGGCAGTAGGAAGGCATAAGTAAGAGCCATGCATGTTTGTTATTAGATCCATCTATAACATTGATACTGTCAATCAGCCTCTGACAGCACCTTCCCCATCAACAGTTCCCTGTGCCCCTTTGATAATGCTGAGATGGAGTCTACCATCAGTGTGGTGAGAATTAACTGTGTTTATGAGTGTGCAAACAAATTGAAGAGTAAAATTAATAAATATTGACCAAGTTTGTGACTGTGAATACTAGGGAAATAGTTAAATATGTGGATACAAGGAGCCAGGAAATTACTCATTTGGCATGAAGCCAGTAAAAATGTTTCTTGATAAACAAAAAGTTCATCTTGTAAACAAAAAGAAAAGTTTGCCAAAAACAAAGTCCAGTGTGGTGCTACTGTAGCCTGACCACAGTATTAAATAAACACACACATATGCACGTGCAAAAGGAAGCCCTCTTCACACTAATGCCCCAAAGCACTTTAACGGATCTTTAGATTGGATAGACAAAGTAGAGTGACAGTTGCCCTCTATGAGCTGGGTCCTTCAAACTAGCCTGATACTCACTGAATAAGAAATGAGGAGCCCTGACAACATGGGTAATTGCATGGTCAACGGAGTCCTCACACAAGTAAGTTAGTAGATACAAACATAAACTAAATCTGTTAAGTTTTTGGTTTTGTTTCCTGTAGCAACCAAACAGATGTAGAAATGCAGAGGCATAGACTTCTCAAACCCTGGAAAGAGCATATTCTTACTCTCATTTAGAACTTCAGTTGCCAAAGTTACTGAGCTGTCTTCATTGATTGTTCTACAAGATAAAGTCCTTTCTGCTATTCAGGGAGAATATTTCTGCAAATATTTCTGGACTGAAGTTCCAAGTTTCACATTTTGAAAATATGACAGTTTTTAATGTAATAAAGTGATTTTCTTTTCTCATTAAAATCCAGTTATTCACAGGAACAGAAAGCCAAATACTGCATGTTCTCACTTATAAGTGGGAGCTAAAGATTGAGTAAACATAGACACAAAGAAGGGAACAATAGGCACTGGAGCCTACTTGAGGGTAGAAGGGTTGGAGCAGGATAAGGATTGAAAAACTATCTTTCAGGTACAATGTTCATTACCTGAGTGACAAAATAATCTGTACACCAAATCCCCTTGAAGTGCTACCTATGTAAGAAACCTGCATGTGTACACCTGAACCTAAAATTAAAGTTGGAAAGGAAAATAAATAAGGTAATTAAATCTAGTTATTTATAATCCTTGCCAAAAAAGCCATATAAACAAAATGTAGTAACATCTGTTAAAAGAATTTTTCCAATGAAAAATATGTCTTTAAAAATGTCATTGTCATGTGAATCATATATCTTAAGAAATCAAAATAGTTTCATGGTCCTTGAAAAGATTAACCAAGACACTAGAATCATACACACAAATACACATACACACAGAAAGAATGGGAGGACAACTAAGAGACCACCCCAAATCCCCTTTTATAAAAAGACAGACAACAGTCTCATTCACAATAGTCGTCTGTTGGGAGAAAAGCATCCTCACAAAGGCAGAGAAAGCCTATAGTAGATACAAGTTCCATTAAACCTAATTTGATAAATAAATAAATTACTTCTTAATAGGTAGATAATAAGGATCAATAAAACTGAGAAAACAGAAAAATTATATCAAAACAACCAAGTATACAAAAAGAGAAGCAAATTCTGAAAGAAACAGAAATAATTTAGAAGACCAAATATCATTAGGTCAAAACGAAAATAAAACAAAGATTAAGATTAGCAACCTTAATTAGAATTAACAGAAAATTATAGACAAATATCTTATAGGCTTTTCTCATAGTCTTATGGCAGAGAAATGCTGACTTAAAATATATATATATGTGTATGTGTATATGTGAGTGTAAACATACAAAACATGTATTTTAAACATACCATATATATACACTAATATGTGTGTGTGTGTGTGTGTATACATATATATATATGGAGGATGGATAATACAGGAAATATAATATTGTTATAAAGGATTCCAGGAATAGAGGAGAGAGATAATGAGATTATTGTGTTATCTCCCTGTTGCTGTGTTATCAAGTTAACTCAAACTCAGTGAATTTAAAGTGACACCAATTTATTATCTATTTTACAGTTCTGTAAATTAGAAGTTCAACGTGTGTCTTACTGGGCTAAAATCCAGGTGTTAACAGGGCTGCATTCCCTTTCGGATGTTCTAGAGGAGATTCTATTTCTTTTCCTTTTCCAGCTTCTAGAAACTTCCCTTGTTAATCTACTCAATCTGTGTTTATCTTCAAGTCTGTCAATGGCAGGTTGAGTCCTTCCTTCATTGCATCATTGACCTTGCTTTCCTTGTCACCTTTTTATTCCTTGACTCTTCTTCCTCTGTCTTTTAAGGAGTTTTGCAATTATATTAGGCCCACTTGGGTGATCCATGATAATCTTCTAATCTTAAAGTCAGCTGATTAGCAAACATAATTCCATTTGGATCTTAATTTCCTTTTGCCAGGTAACAACATTCTCACATCTTCTAGGGATTAGGCTCCCTCTCTCTTTTTTTTTGGTGGGGGATGCTATTATTCAGACCACCACAGGTAGATCCAGAATCTACAAAGAACTTAAACAAATTTACAAGAAGAAAACAACCCTATCAAAAAGTGGGTGAAAAATATGAACAGACACTTCTCAAAAGAAAACATTTATGTGGCCAACAAACATATGAAAAAAAGTTCATCATCACTGGTCATTAGAGAAATGCAAATCAAAACCACAATGAGATACCATCTCACACCACTTAGAATGGTGATCATTAAAAAGTCAGGAGACAACAGATGCTGGAGAGGATGTGGAGAAATAGGAATGCTTTTACACTCTGAGTGGGAGTGTAAATTAGTTCAACCATTGTGGAAGACAGTGTGGTGATAACCTCAAGGATTTAGATCCAGAAATACCATTTGACGCAGCAATCCTTGGGTACATATCCAAAGAATTATAAATCATTCTACTACAAAGGCAGATACACACATATGTTTATGGCAGCACTGTTCACAACAGTAAAGACTTAAAACCAACCCAAATGCCCATCAATAATAGACTAGATAAAGAAAATGTGGCACATATACACCATGGAATACTATGTAGCCATAAAAAATAGGAGTTAATATCCTTTGCTGGGACATGGATGAAGCTGGAAACCATAATTCTCAGCAAACACCTAACACTAGTTAGCAAACTAACAAGAACAGAAAACCAAACACTGCATGTTCTCACTCATAAGTGGGTGTTGAATAATGAGAATGCATGGTTACAGGGAGTGGAACATCACACACTGCGGCTTGTCAGGGGGTGGGGACCTAGGGGAGGGATAGCACTAGGAAAAATACTTAATGCAGATGACAGGTTGATGGGTGCAGCAAACCACCATGGCATGTGTATACCTATGTAACAAATCTGCACATTCTGCACATGTAACTCAGAGATTTTAAAATAATGCAAGCAGAAGGATAAATACAAATCCTTATAATAATATCTGTGATTTTTTTTTAAAGGCATAATTAGGAGGAAGTAGAAAGACCAGTATGGAGGGTTCACAACTTACAATATTGACTACAATGGTGCAAAACTGTCTCATTTTTTATATAATATACTGTATTCAATAAATTACATATGCTATTCAGCATAATTATAAAATAGCCTTTGAATTAGATGATTTTAATCAATTTTAAGCTAACATAAGTATTGTGAGCACATTTAAGTAAGGTTAGGCAAAGCTATGAAGTTTAGTAGGTAAAGTATATTAAATGCATTTTTTCAATTTACAATATTTTCAACTTGATGGATTTATTGAGATGTAATGCTATCATAAGTCAAGCAGCATTTGTACAAAATTTTAATATCTTGAAACCCTTGAAAGTTTGTTATAAATACTTTTCCAACTTGTCATTGGCCCAGGTTGTCAGTCTTAATTTTTAGTACTGCTAATTTTCATCTCTTTTTATAAGTATTTATGCACAAAGTTGGGAAAAGTCACACAAGTCAGATATCATGTTCACCTATAAAAGTTTCAGTAAAGTTTTTGGTGGAACTTAAGGACAAAGTAACAATGAACTCAACAATCCAACTCATTTATGTTACCGGTTACAGAATCAAATGCTGTGGCAGTCATTTGACTTATGACTTAATTCATTTTTTTGAGACGTTTAGGAGCCTAATGATTTCACAATTTCTGGACCAATATGATCAGTCACCCTTGGTTATGTTTATACCCTCCGGTTTTCTTCCTCTACTCCTCACATGGGGCTTGTATATAGAACTGAAATTAATTTAAATCTATTGAGCTTATATGCTGTAATATGGCTACGTTTACTCATATTCAGTATTTTGGGAGGTAGATTTCTTAGGATTTTCTATGCACATAGCCATAATCCACCTCTTATTTATTTCCTTGCCTTATCACATTGGTGAGGACCTGGAGTACCACGGTAATTAAAAGTAGTAGAAACAGTTTGGCTTGCTCAGTTTCCTGATTTTAGGAGGGAAATGTTCACTCTTTTACCATTAAGGTATAGGGTTTTCTTAGACACTTTCCCTCTTGTTCCCAGAAAGGGGTCCCCATCCAGACCTCAGGAGAGAGTTATTGTATCTCACACAAGAAAGAATTCAGGCTGAGTTCAGAGTTCAAAGGAAAGCAAGTTTATTAGGAAAGTAAAGGAATGGCTACTCCATAGACAGAGCAACCCTGTTGGCTGCTGGTTGCCCATTTTAATGTTTATTTATTGACTGTATACTAAAGAAAAGGTGGATTATTCATGCTTCCACTTTTTAGACCATATATGGTAATATCTTGATGTTGCCATAGCATTTGTGAACTGTCATGGCACTGGTAGGAGTGTAGCAGTGAAGATGACCAAAGGTTACTCTTGTCACCATCTTAGTTTTGGTGGGTTTTGGCTATCTTGTTTACTGCAGCCTGTTTTATTAACAAGGTCTTCATGACCTGTATCTTGTGCTGACCTCCTATCTCAGCCTGTGACTTAGAATGCCTAACCGTCTGGAAATGCTACCCAGTAGGTGTCAGCCTCATTTTATCCAGCTTCTACTCAAGATGGAGTTGCTCTGGTTCAAATGCCTCTGACAGTCTGGCTGTGAAAGTTTTCTGTGTTAAAGGAACTTTTCATTTTAGGAGCTAACTTTACTCCCACGTATTCATATACACTGTTCATTTTATATATTGGTGAATTAAATTCACCAATATTGTCCTAAGGTATTTTGACTTAATATTCATGAGGTTTATTGCTTTGTAGTTTTATATTTTTATTTTCTTATAAGGTCTTAGAATTTGGTTTGGAAGTATTGTTAACCTCATAAAATGAGGTTATAATTTTTTTACTTTGTCTTTTTTTCTAAAAGAGTAAAGTCTTCTTAGTCTGTAGTCTTATTTGCGGGAAGCTTTTAAGTAAGAATACACCTTCTATAATGAGAATAAAGTATTAACATTCTATTACTTCTGATGTAAATTTTGATAATTTTTGTCCTTTAAAATTTAACCTAAGTTATTGAACTTGTTGACAAAGTTATTCACAAATTTCTTTTATTACCTTTTTGAAAGTCAGTAAGAACTACAGTGATGTTTTCTCTTTCATTCCTGGTATTAGAAATTTGTGTCTCATTGATTATTGAATCTCTTTTATTAGGATAATGCAGTTAATATCATGAAAAGATGTTAATATTGTTTAAACATATTACTTACATTCGTATCTCAACTATAATATATAGCCCCTTCATTTGTTGCTAATCTTCATGTTGAAATGGCATTTATTGCTTTAATTTGCATTTCACTGACTACTAGTGTTACTCTACATCTTTTCATAGGTTTATGAATTACTTGCCTTTTTCTGTGACTTCTGTGTTCATATTTTAAGGCTATTTTTATGCTGTGATGTTTATATTTTCTTACTAATTTGTAAGCATGGTTTATATTTAGGGGTATTCATCCTTTGTTACATAGGCTACAAATATTGTCTCCAAGTCCATCATTTTATTTTCATTTTGTATATATCACCTTTTATCACATAGACTCTTTTACATTTTATAATTTAAATATGTAAATCTTTATAGCTTTGGGGTTTAGTGAAAATATTTTTCTGTTTTTATAATGACATAATTTTAATTCATTTGTAATTTATTTTTTAATTTAGTCTGTGGTTTAAAAAAAACATTATTACTTTCTAAGTGGGTATATGGTTTTCTCAGCATCAATTTTGAATGATTAACTTGAATCCTTTTTTTCATTTTTTTAATTTTTTTTGAGATGGAGTCTCACTCTTATTGCCCAGGCTGGAGTGCAGTGGAGTGATCTCAGCTCTCTGAAACCTCCGCCTCTCGGGGTCAAGCCATTCTCCTGCCTCAGCCTCCCGAGTAGCTGGGATTACAGACATGTTCCACCATGTGCAGCTAATTTTTGTATTTTTAGTAGAGATGGGGTTTCTCCATGTTTGTCAGGCTGGTCTCGAACTCGAGACCTCAGGTAATCAGCTTTCCTCGGCTTCCCAAAGTGCTGGGATTACAGGCGTGAGCTGTATCACCTGGCAACGATTAACTTGAATCTTTATATTATAATTTTAGTTTATCATGATCAAACTTTCTACATTTAGATCTGTTTGTATTTTCTGCCTAATTTGTGTGTGTATTTATAAATGCAGTACTGCCATAACATTTTAATTGTAGTAAATTTTAACTAAATGTTATAGCTATCTCTGCATAAATGGACTCACCTTCTAATAAGTTTTATTACTTGTATCTGAATGCTTCCAAATTATATTCATTACTCAATCTTTTAACTATTTACCCATAATATAAATCCAGAGCTTCTATATATTAAAACTGGACTAAAATAGCTAAGTAATGTTTTTTAGTTTTCATTTATATTCCTAGATTTTTAAAATGAGAGAGTAATAGAATGTAATATTTTTTAGAAGCTCATAGTTTCTATCTCTAATTAAAACAAAATACTCTGTGGAATACTGTTGTGTCATTTTACCCGGTTTCATTAATACTGGCTACTGAAGTTAATTTAAATTCATTCTTGTAAAGTTGGATTTCAGTATCAGTTTTTCTCTGTTAGCATACTCAGTGAGACTTATAAATAGTTATCTACTGGGCAAAAAACACTAAGCAAGCTTGTATATTGCAAATAATCTCAGCTAATAAATGGTATTTATTTTCTATTTAGGAATAAAGATATTAATCTGAGATCACAAAAGGACATTTGTGTTAAAGCTAAAAGCAATTCTGCTTTGATTAGTTGCATATGCAAATATTAATCACTCTCTTTCATCTCCTTTTTTGACAGTTGTATAGAAAGAAAACTAAATGCACAAATGCAGTCCAATCTGTTATTAATACAAATGAAACTGTGAGAATTGAATAACTAATGCATGTAGAATTGCCTCTCATTCTGATTGGATAGTTTTTAAATGTTGACTAAAATTTAAATAAATAAATACAAAAAGAAGCTACCTGAAATGAGCTTCTTTTTATTTTATTATTTTATTACCCAGCTAAAACCTAAGGTTCCACTGATAAGAGAAGGAGCTTCTCTCTTTAAGGAGGTTTGGGGTTTTTTGGTCCTGTTTTCTGCACATTCCCTCAATCTACTTTTGGAGTTTTTTACTCAAATCCTTTATCCATTGATTTTTGGGGAAAAAATAGATACTATGCTAGAGTCTGCCAAATCAGATAGAATTTTGTTGTCTTCTTTCTGTCTCCTGGAGAGCTACTGTCAACTGGTGTGTTATAGGCCTTTGTTTTGTTTGGCTGTGTATTTAGTGTGTTTCTTTGCTGGTTCATATTTTTAGTATTCATTTTTTTAGATTGAGAGGGTTGGAAGTTATTCTTTCAAAGGTTATTCCTTCATTTTGGAAGTCCTTTTAAATTGTGATGTTGCATCCAAAATAATTTAACTAAACCTGAACTGCATATTTCCTTTTTTTTTTTTTTTTTTTTATTTTAAAGCTTTTTCCCTTAGATGCTGGACCCACATTAATGACTAAGAATGAAAAGAATTCAGACCTGGATGTCTTTTCCTTGTAAAGCACAGAGAATATAGAAAACAATGAAACTTGGGCTCCCTACCTCTCTTCCTTCTCCCTTTTCTCTTCCTCCTCCACTTTCTTCTTGTTTGCCAATCACCTCAGTTCATCACCTTGTTTTGAGTTTCCAGCGTGGCCTTGAAAAGTTCCTCACTTAATTGACTCCACATTGATGGAGTAGTGGATTGCTAGGAGGGACTAATATCTAGACACACTTACATACTACTCAAGAGAAGATGATCCAGCCTATCTTCTCACTTCAACTGTGAGATGAATTTCCTATTTCAAGCAAAACTGACAATAAACGAAAAATAAAATTCTGAGTCCTCTAACTAACTGAATGACCCACTTCTTAACAAAAGGGAACCAAACAAACCTGACAAACTAGTTCAGGCCATGACAGAAGGGGTGGGGTTCCGAATATGCCTCATTGTACTCCCTTCCCTTTGAAGTTCAGGCACAACTGACTGGTATTAACATTAAAATAGACATCCAAAGACTGACAGAACAGATGGTTTGTAGCCATAATATACCAATGCCAGCCTGACTCTTCTATAACATCAGAAGACAGATGACAGGTTCTCAAAGGAAATCAAAGTATTTCACCCCAAAATATATTTATTTGACACATTTTGAAATGGCCCTGCAAAGCTCTCTCTTGTGGGGGAAATTTGCATTCTTTAGAGAATTTCTTTTCTTTCTAGGTCTCTTAGAAGAGTCTGACACTTGATAAGAGGCATTCCCATCTATTCTCTCTGAATCCTGCTACATGGAGGCTTCATCTATAAGATAAGAACTGTAGCTTTCACAACCACCTCCACCACACATCCTGCCCCTTACATTAACTAAAGCTTATTTCAACTCCTCAGACAGAGCTTAACCCCTTCAACCAGTTGCCAATCAAGAATTAAATCTACTTGTGACCTGGAAGCTCACCTTTCAAGATGTCCCATCTCTCTGGGCCGAACCAATGTACACCTTATCTGTACTAATTTGTCTTTACCTGTAACTTCTGTCTCTCTGAAATGCATAAAATCAAGCTGTAATCCAACCACCTGGGGCATATTCTCCCAGGACCTCCTCAGGCTGTGTCACAGGTAATAATTCTTAACCTTAGCAAAACAAACTTCTAAATTGATTGAGTAATGTCTTAGATACTTTTTGGTTTATAAGACCTATGTTCAGTTGAAATAGAAGATGGTCACTTATCTCAGAGCAGTTATCTAGAATATCTTGGATGTTATTATGCTTCTTCCTTAATTTTACTTATGAAATTGTGACCATTTTAATGAATAGAGGAGGACGTAAAAAATTAACAATAAAGACATTCTCAGCAGTGTAGGGTTCAGGGTGAGTTGGCAGTGAAAGCTGCTGAATGTTAAAAGAGTAATGCTTGTATGCTAGACTATTGTTACACTTTCTGTTTGAGTTTTTCCTACACAAAATTACAAGAGTCTGTATGTCTCTGGAAAAAGACTGATAATTTGTAACATTTTGCTTCTACTTATATTGTCCACTGAAGATCATTTTGCTTCATTACTTGGTCAGTGGAAAGGAAGCTCCATGATCTGTTGAACAAGTACATTCTGGTATGAATGTATGACAAAATTAAAAAGGAAGTGTGAAATGACTTCTTTCTTCTGGCATCCCAATATAGGTGTCTTTTGGTAAAAAGAGTTGCTTTTAAGTCAAATGGCTGGTTGGCAATATAATTTTTTAAAGACAGGAAGCTGAAAGACACTATTCCCAAACAAAGCATCTGTAGTGTTAACATCTATATTTGAGCATCTTTCATTTTCCCAAGGGGTTCAAGTGATAAGAGAGGCAGAGAAATTCACTTGAATAAGGCTTTTCAAAATGGATGGAGCAGAAAGCATTCCCAGATGCAGGTCAAGTTCAATCCAAGAACAACTCTCTCAGTGCTTTCACAACTAGTTAAAATACAAGACCAATAATATCGCAGCTCTCAAATCAGTGCTGAAATCCAGCAGAAGGTTGTTAATATTGATATGGTTAATATACATCAGACAGGATTCCTTTAATTTTCTGAATCGAAAAATTCTCCACAGTGTTGACATTTCCTTACTGAACTCTCAGGATTGTTTGGCTTCAAAGGCTGTTGGGCCCAAGACGCATTTTGTTTTAAATAATCCTTCATAAAAAATTCAGCTTTCAGTCTAATATGATTGAAACTCAGCTTGAGTGTGTTTTATAATGCATTGAACTGGAAAGACTATGGGCACTGAATTATTCAAAACATGGTAGGCAAACGAGTGATATGTGTTCTCATGTGGGGAGGGGGCGATCAAAGAAATCAGTGAGACTTGATATGTCTTGTTATCTCATTTTATTTACCTTTTAGAACTCCTCCAAATATTAGAGGAAAGAAATCAATATCAATTTTCACCTCTGTCACGTTCCACACTTCAATTATTAATGAATGTCAAATTTGACCACAGTTCTCTGTACCACCTGCACTGCAATAATATTTCTAAGCCTTTATTAAAAATGTAAAATTGTCATTGAATTTCCAAATATGATTCTCCAGTGGCTAATTTGGCTTGTTTTATTAATAAGCAGGTTCTGATGAGTAATACTAATTTAATATGCCTGCATGTAAGATTAAACTATAAATTATTCCTGCTGAAGGTGATGAGATAGGACTACTGTGTGATTCTTGTGCAATAACCTTCCTGAATTAACCCTGCAAGTACACAATTCCTGGAAGAAACCATTACTTCATATAGCAAAAAACCTGATATCACTTTGTATGTTTTCTTTAGCAGAAGAATGTGCACAAACACACGCAAAACACGATGGGTGACAAAATACACATGCACACCATACATGGCTTACTTGAATTTCCAAATTTCTCCAAAGGAAATGACTTTACTAGTGATTTTTATAGTTTATTAACTTCGCCCATATTAAAATACCTCATGAAATCACTTGCCATTCTGCTGTCAATCTGATGTTTTCAATTCTGAGATGCTAAATATAAATTAAAGCAATTATTAGAGTCCTGGACCATGCAAAACTCTTTAGTTACAGGAAACCTGGTGATTGGAGGCCAAAATTGCCACTAAATACTGTACTCCAAGAGAAAATTAGAATATCAGTATGTATCCACTTAAGGATGGAGTGTTTCTAGGAAGAAACTAGTTATATTTTATTTTATGCTAGAAGGAGACAACAGCCAGGGCTGTAGATAGGTGAGTAGATGAGACTTTCATTGCTTTGTACAATAAGCCACAAACAATACATAAAGTAGCCTCCAGCCTTTTGTCTTTTGTACTAAGCTTTCTTTAGTATATTACTCCTGATCAATTCTACTTAAATCAACAGGAGTTGCTTGAACATTGGACAGTTGTGTTCCCATGCCCTAAAGCATTTTTGAGAGTTACTGAGATAGAACTAATTAAAAAATACTCCCTCCAAATTTTCTTTAGTGTGGCATCAATGAACATAGCTTAGAGGAAAAGAATTTCACCTTGATTTCCTGGTCTGCCACTCTAAGGCCAGGCAAGCATAAACCTTCAGAGCAAAACACTTCTAAATTTACTCTAAGTTGAGAATTTGGTTTCCACATTCTTACATAAAAGGTAAATGGAGACTTAATTTTTCTATAATAATTTTCCAAAGAGTAAATATAGTCATTCATAAGTGACAATGAAAACTATGATTTTCAAATATCTAACGTTTCACCAATTATTTAGCATAGTTTTATTGAATAATTTGTTAGTTATATCTTTAAAAGCTGCTATTCACAGTCATAAACTTTTGCATTCACTTTAACTACCAAGACGGAACAGTTGCTTGACCTGTAAATACAATAAAGCATCAGGTCACAGCAGAATCACAACAAATATTTTATTTCATATCAGAGTGATTTGATTGTTCAGGTGCAAAACTAGAATACCTTCATTTTTACTTTTTTCTTGCTTTAGATTATTGCATTCTGAACAGAAGGGTTTTACTTGAGAAATGTAAAGGAGAAATGTTCACTTTTGTTAACATGGAAATTGATAACCTCAGTAGACAGAACCAAGAAATGTTTTTATTCAGCTGAATTCATGTTTTCAGTGATGATTCAAGGTTTAATAGGATTTTTTTCCACCATTCCAAAATCTAAGCATGATAAGCTTCTCACCAAAGTTCATGACAGGCCATTACCTATTCTGTAGACAGAAAAATCAAAATACCATCGTTCTCTAATATCTTATTTGACTTATTAACCAATGGGCAACTGTTGAGTGAAGACATCATTGCTTTAAAAGAACTAATAGGGTGACAATGTATCCCTGTGTTGTGGCCTGATTTGGAAGCCTAGTTTCCAAGCATTTTATAATGTACCAAGGAGAATGGACACAGGGACATCTTATGTCCATAGGTCCACAGCAAATATTTGTTCAATGTGGAAAAAATGAATATATGGTTCAGGAGAGACATCTGATGGTTAATTGACATTTCTGAGTGATAAGGCTCAAGCGCATCTGTGATCAGACACTGTGAAGTATTCTTCTGAAATGAACTTTTTATAAATAAGAAATAAAAATTCATTTATGGAAGGACTTCCAGTTTCATCTCTTATATGTAAAATGCTTGGCAATTGTCACTCCATCGTTACAAGATAAAGCTAAACAAGCTGAAAATCAATGACTTTTCTTAGACCCATAAGAGAACTGAAGTTGCAGGATAAAGTACCATAGCCCAGACTGTGGAGAGATAGGTGATTCCAGAGAGTCACAGTAGATGTCAGATTTGCTTACCTGGAGCAGAAGTGGCTAGAGTCATAACTGCTAGGTATAATTGTAATTGCCTGATGGATTCTTCCTGCCTATTATGCAGACAACATCAGTTCACTGAGAGTGGGGCATTGCAGTAAAGAAAGTTTAACTGATGCAAGGTTGGTCACATTATGTGGGAGATAGAGTTATTATTATTATCAATCTCCCCATAAATTTGGAGGCTAGGCTTTTCACAATAGTTTGGAGGCCAGAGGACTAGCACATGGGTGCTGCTGATTGGTTGGAAGTACAATCATAGACATTTGGAAAATGGTCCTTGTGCACTGAATTTACTTCTAGGTCGGGGGCCCACAGGACCGGTTGAGTCATGGATCTAGGTGGGGCCATCCAGTTATCAGAACTGCAGAAACCTGAAAAGACATCTCAAAAGGTCAATCATAGGTTCTACAATAGTGATATTAATTACAGGAGTAATTGGGAAAGTTTCATATCTTGTGACCTTCAGAACAATGACTGATAATCATTTATGCCTCTATTTTAGCAGAATTTAGGCTCCTCTTCTCCTCCTAATCTGGTGGTCTTTTATTAGTTTTACAAAGGTGGTTTAATTTTGGGGAAGGGCTATTACCATTTAAACTATAAACTAAATTTCTCCCAAAGTTAGCTTGGCCCAAATGACCAAGGGCAATTTAAAGGTTAAAGGCAAGATGGAGAGTTGGTTAGATAGATCAGATCTCTTTTACTCTCACAATTTTCTCACTGTTATAATTTTTGCAAAGGTAGTTTCATACTTAAATGGTAATTTTGATAAAACTGGGGGCTGATTGTGGACCAGCATGAGAGTGAGAAACTCTGGTGTCTGCAGTTTTGGGGGACCTCATACTTTTGTAGGATTGACCTTAAGTAATCACATCAGGTTTTCACACTGAATAAAGATCAGAAGATGCGCCCGTGAAGATCAGAGGAAGATTCACTCACAGCTTTGCCAGTAGACAAACCATTTACCATTTTAACCATTGTGAAATATATGCAGAGAGTTTTCCATAAAACAGGCCCACTTTTCAGTAGAGATTTTTACCAGAATTTTAACACAGCTGGAATAAGGACATTCGTCCCTCTTTAGCCCCCTTTATTATTTTTTTTAATCTTACCTAAGAGCAGTGGGACATAGTAAACATGGGTCAGAACTTTAGGAAAATAGATTAGAAACACTGCAGCCCAGAGACACAGGCCCACCAGAAAACTGAGATTTAATTATAAGGTTATAAAACACTCTTTCTTCCCCACACCTTAACACTACACCCACAGGGCTCCAGTATAATAACATTAGATTATAGCTGAAAGCACTTCAAAAGGAACTATCTCTGAGGAAGTCTAAAGTTTCTAACAGGAATGATAAGAACACTAGAGTTGAAGTCTCTGGTACCTTTAGCTACAAAAAACACTAAACACAGCTTAACTTCTAGCAAGATAACATTAATCCTCACTCTAAATGCCTATTTAGCTCAGCTTCTATTACCTGATATAGTATGGCCAGCTTCCAGTTAAAGAATTACAAGTCATGGCAAAAGTCAAGAACACAATATGGGAAGACAAAGCAAGGATCAGAAACCATGACAATATTAGAATTATCCAAGAGAGAATTTAAAATAAGTATGATTAATGTGATAAGGAGTTTAATGGAAAAAGTAGACAACACGTAAGAATTGATGGAAAAGCAGAGAAGTGGAAATCCTGAGAAAGAATCAAAGGAAATTCTAGAAACAAAAAACATAGCAACAGAAAGGAAGAATGAATGGCTTTGATGGGCTCATCATTAGACTCAACATAGCCAAGGACAGAATCAGTAAGTTTGAAGGTACATCAACAGGTTTTTCCCAAACTGAAATATAATATTACTGTACTATACTGTGGGACACCAAATATGCCACCCCAAAATATACTTCTTTGGCATATTTCAAGATGACTTTTAAGAGAAACTGCAGACACAAGAATTGCTCTATAAAGTTGTCCTTTTGCAAAAGATAGCTTTATAAAAAAGCTGTCCTTTTACATCTATATACATCAGTGAAGTAAATAGCAAATGCAAGCAGAGGCTTTCTCTGAGGCCCCATATCAGCCTAAATGCAGATCTGGGAAAGGTCATATTGAAACCCTGCCCAGAGATCTCCACAGGCTACAGTCTATTCTGAGGACTGCTGCATGAAAGACTTTATCTACATATTAAGACAACCTTTGTTTGCAGTGCAGCTCCTCCCATCACCCTCCAATAGCTTGCCCATTCCATCCTCCAGGAACCCCCTGATCCCTATTCCATTCTGTGTTGTATAAAACTCCAGTCATCTTATCTTTCGAGTCTTAATTTTGTAAGGCTTCCGTGTATATGCACACAATTTGTGTGTCTCTTCTCCTTTTTATCTGCCGAGTATTAGTTTACTCTAGAAATTCAAATTTTTCCATCTTCAAAGGGTGGAAGGAAAGTTCCTTTCACCCCTACAATACTCATAATAGAATACCAGAATGAGAGGAAAGAGAGAAAGAAGCAGAAGAAATATTTAAAGTAATAATGGCTGAAAACATTTTAAAATTATGCAGACACGAAACCTGAGGTTAGTGAAAGATACCAATCCATAGCTCGGAGAACACCAAGGAGGATAAATGCAAACAACAAAAACAAAAACACTTCACACACCTAGGAATATCATGTTCAAACTGCTTACATCTAAAGACAAGGAGACAATCTTTAAAGAAGGCTGGGGGCAAAAAACAAACCACATTATCTATATTTTTATAAAGGAGAAAAATTACAGGGATTTCTTGTCAAAAACTTTACGATGAAGAAGAGAATGGAGTGAAATATTTAAAGTTCTGGGAGAAAGAAACCACCAATCTTGAATTTTGTATCTAGAGATATTATTCTTCAAAAATGAAGGAGAAATGAAGACTCTCTCAAACAAAAAGTGAAGACATTCATGGGTAGCAGACCTGATCTGCAAGAAATGTTAAAAGAAGTTCTGCAGGGAGAAGAAAAATAATTTAAGTCAGAAACGAAGATCTACATTAATAAAAAGCATTGTAAAAGACATAAATGAAGGTAAAATAAATTGTATTGATCTAAAAATACCTCTTCAAAGTACTAGTAACAATGTACTGTGTGATTAAAAATAGTCAAGCATAGCCTTTTGTAAGGTACATGGAAGACTAAAATATGCTACCTCAAAATATGCCTCTTTGGCATAAGGAATATTTTGAGTTGATTAGTTTGACAAACTGCAAACACGAGAAGATCTGAAAGCAGAGAGATTATCCTTTAGTAAGGGAAACTTTTATCAATAATGTCCATTTGTAAGGGTAGCCTCCTCTTTGTATTAGGCAGAGAAGGATGACTCGGTCTTTGCTGATGCAGAAGGCACTGATTTAAGTCTACATGATAAACCATATTCTCATTTATTGTGCTTTTCCTGGTTACCTTGCCTTTATGGCCTCACCAATACTCTTCTTTAAGATAAAGACGCCATTTAAACTTGAACTCAAAGCCACCTGTTTTGATGCTATGTAAAAGATTATGTTGCAAACTCAAACCCTAAAACTTTCAAAGAAGTATAACTGACACACTAAGAGAGCAGATAAAATGGAATAGTGTAAAATGCTCAGAGAAGGTAGGAAAAGCAGGAGAAATTTCAATTGTGCGAAAGAGATTGGAAAAAGAAATTGTCTTAAGGAAAAAGCAAGTCTAATACGGAAGATGAATTAGACTTAAAAATGCATTCCTTTTTTATATTTTTCTTTGAGATTCTTTTAGGTTTTATGATATAAGCATATTCCTCTTTTATTCTTTCCTTGCCTCACAGGATGGAGTATAAGACTCAATCATCCACAAAGTGATTTGTGATCTTTTGATCAAAGACCTTATGAAAGCAAAGTAGCATTATTATTTTGAAACAGTTACTGGCCCTGGGGATGGGGGTGAAGAGTATGCATAACAGAGAGAGAAAAATTGAAAAAGTTGAAAGAATACAGGTCATATATATCTAATGCTAGAAAGAACAAAAACTATGGCCACTTAAAACACATGCATACTTAGTTAGAAAGTGAGAATCCACTCAGTCAAGCTGGTCACACTATCTTTGCCAGGGCCGACTTCAAATATGACTTTTTTCAATTCATTTGCCTGCCTAGTAGACTGAATAGAATCCTAGGCCAGCTCATTCAGTTGAAACAGCTGAACTGGTTGTTCATGTGGACACAAGCACAATTTAAGTTGCTCGAGCACTTATGCAAGTCCCACAAAGTGGGGGTTGAAGGAAGAGGAAAGCGAAGGACAATGAGGAGGAGAGGGAATCCCACAGTGTTGCTGGAGCTGAGGGCCAGAATAAACAGTGCTCTGTGACCTATTTAGCAAATGGAAATGCAAACCAGAGAAAGCAGCCAAGGTCAGGGACGCACATCCTCTCCTGCTGAGATGATTTGGGATGCTCAGAACAAGAAAATGAATAGCTCACGTGAGGGAGTTTCCTTGAATTCCCCTGAGTAATAAATCACTGACTGTAGTGAAGTTTCTGCTTTTGTAAAACTCCGTTAAATAAATGGCAGCAGCAAGCTGGGGTCTGGTTTATATACATGTTCCTTCTTTAGCTTAAAGGCAACATCCGATTAAGAATTCTTTTTGGTCCGGCCTGTTTATATTAAAGCCTGGATTGCCTTCCTCTCCACCTGTCCCCGAGAATTACCAGAGAAGCCTCTGAACGCAAACTCACTTTAGACATATCCTGATGAAATCCTTGGACTCAAATGCTTATTTCACAGTATACATTTTTTAGGTGATTTGGTGTCCCAAAGTCACTTTATTTCATTCAAAGCTTTGTGTTCGTCAGGAGGAAGAAAGAGGTCAAACTGTATCCTAATACCATAGAAAGCCTCAGAATAATGTAAAGAAAGATGGTGTTGGTTGATTTCTGTCTATACCTATATTATCTATCTATCTATTGATATTGTGATTGTAATTCTGATAAGATATGCATAGAAAAATAACTACCAGAAAATGCACTGAAAGGTTCAAAACAAGTATTGTTAGGTGATAGTATTATAATGACAGTTTTCCTCTTTATATTTTGTTGGTATTTTCTAACTTTCTAACAATTTATGTTAATGCTGTCTAGTAGAAATAAAAAGATAATCAGTTGCAAGTGTAGCCATTTATGTTATTGGAAATTTTATAGAAGAAAAAAGGGTAAATTAATTTTAATTACATATATTACATAATTTGGTACATCTAAAATATTTCAACATAAAATCAATATAAAATTATTGAGCTATTTTCAATTTTTGTCTATCAGCTCTTCAAAATCTGATGTACACTTTATACTAATAGTACATCTCAGTTTATAATTGCCATATGTCTAGAGATCTGTTGCTACTGTATTGAACAGTGCAGTTCTACAGGAAAAATAACTGTGTGTGTGTGTGTGTGTGTGAGAGAGAGAGAGAGAGAGAGAGAATAATAAGAGAGAATGACAGAAATAATATAGAGAAGTATTTCCTAAACTATTCTATGGAACCCTAATACTTTAATGTCTCATGAGATTTTACTGGATAGCAAAATAGAAAAATATTTGTTGCAAAGAAATAGAAAAATGTATTTTGCAAAGTCAAGTAACTTTGGAAACTCCAGGATAAGCAAAATTATATCACTTTCTCTGTTGTAGGATCCCTCAAAGTCTTTAATATGCTAATATACTTTATAAAGCTTTAAGAGAAGTATATGATTTACTACTATTTTCATTAACTTTTCAGCAAAAGACTTGATATAGTGTGGATCTCTGTCCTCACCAAATCTCATGCTGAATTGTAATCCCCAGTGTTGGAGGTGGGGCCTGGTGAAAGGTGATTGGATCATGGGAGTAGATTTCTCATGAATGGTTTAACACCAACCCTTTGATGCTGTTCTTGTGAGAGTGAGTTCTTACGAGATCTGGTTATTTAAAAGTGTGTGGGGTCTTGCCTCTCTGTCTCTCTTGCACTTGCTCAGGCCATGTGATGTGCCTTGTCCCCCTTTGCCTTCCACTATGATTGTAAATTTCCTGAGGCCTCCCTAGAAGCTGGGCAGCATCATGCTCAGCCTAACACAAGCCCTTTTCTTTTTTGTGGAATATCTTAAAGGATATATGGAACAGTTTTAGAAATTTTGATGTAGAAAAATTAGCAAATGAAGTGAAAATGTGCACAGGAAGTTAATATTGAAATGCTATGCCTTATTGGAGGTTTATTGGTGGTATCGTGATCGTGTGTGTGTGTGTGTGTGTGTGTGTATGTGTGAGAGAAACAGAGAAAGAATGAGAGACAAAGACTGATCCACAGTATATAGTACATTAATTTAATAATACCTCCTCTTACACGTATAGTCACATGTGTTATTTTAACATCACAGTAGTTCTGGGGAGCAATGCAAAATAAATGTAGCAGGGATTCTTGTTTCTATTTTACATAAGATAGAAAAAAGGCCTCTGTATATTTTTTTTTTGAAAGAAAGGAAAAGAGAGGAAAGAAAGTGAGAGTGAAAGAAAGAAAAAAAAAGAATGTACGAGAGAAAGAAAGAGGAAGAAAAAGAGGGAGAGAGAACAGGATTCTTGCTCTACTGCCCAGGCTAGAATGCAGTCTGAAAATGGGTATTAAAAACCTCTATTATGCCAATAATTTTGTTTAACAATGGAGACAGGAAGGAATAAGAGATGAAAATAACAAACAAGCAGCCAACCAATATTTTATTTAAACCTGTGAAATGCTATGCA